>BMAO01033623.1:0-41950 GCA_019973975.1 Trichonephila clavata | reverse complement strand
GGCGACCCACTGTCCACTGGATTTGGAACAAATTTTTAGAAAAGGGGAAGAATGCAATAAATAACGCAGTTATTGTAGTTGCTACTATGGCAAAACTTTGCCTCGTTATAGGCTCAGTCCGGGAACTTTAGAATCCTACCAGTACATACTTTTAAACGTCACAAAAAAGTTCTTTCATTTTATAAATTTTTAATATATAATATAAATATCAATACATGAGAAGGAAATAATTTTTTTTCTCAATGAATGCTGAGTTTTGCTTTCATTTTAAGAGTGTCTCCAGTTATTGTTTAAGGTTTTACAGTTATTATAAATAAAGTCACACATGATAGTCTAATAATCGCAGTCACGAGTTTCACTGCTCTCTCATTTAATGTGATATAGAAGTTAGAAAGAGCTATTATAGTTCAAGTGTCATTCTTTTCCATTTAATCAGTATCCTCTATGTGTCTGTTGAACAATATTAATTTAAGCTATGTTAATTAGTTAGTATACACTCAGTAATACCTGGACTTAGCGAACCTGGGTGGCCGCGGTAGCCAAGTGGTCTAGGCATCGGATCATGGCTAGCGTGTCATGAGTTCGATCCCAGTACCACTACAGACCCACCGTGTAGGGGAGCGATGCACGTTAAATCTGTCGAGAGCTCACCTCCCGTTGATGTGGTGTGGTAGTTAGGAGAGGGGTGCCAGCTCAAGTGTCGTCCGCGTCACTTGACCATGGTTCAAAATTACGCGGACCGTCGCCAAAAGCACTCGTGTTGTTAAACAGTGCGACGTTAATATTCACATACTTAGTGAACCCGGAGTTACGCGGTTTTCAAATCTCGTCGCGCGATTCGTCTTTTGTTTCAGCACTGCACAATTTGATTACTCACTCCCGACTTCCTGTTTAGCTAATGTACATGTTTGAAAGTATCACACGGAATCGACTCATAGCCATAATAATTTATTTTAGGTTAGTATAAAAAAATTTTATAGGCAAGAAAGTAAATTTAGAAGGAGATAGGATGACGTTCAAGAACTACTAGATTCCCACAATCAGGAGCTGACAATTGATGAGCTCACAGAAATGCACGAGCAAGGCATTGAAGAACTTAAGTCTTTAGACCCTAATTTACTCAAAGATGGAATGAGAAGGTGTTGGGAATTGGACAGAAGGCCTCAGTTCGATTGGAAAAGGGTTACAAATTTTAGAAAATATGGACTTCATCGAAAAGCGTGTTTTTTTTACAAAACAAAAGATAAAAAAATTATTAGCATACTATGAGGAAATTTTGCTTAAGAAAAAACTCTTTGAGCCGGTAGATTACTTTGTTAGATTTTATGAAACTTACATCAAAATATCTTCAATTTGTGATTTTTCCTTCTAAATTATTACTTTTTTTCATCTTCAACCCCATATAAAAATAATTTGTATGTATTTATAAGAGCGAAATTATACACCGACTTACGCGAAGAATTCTACTTAGCTGTCAACAGTCCCATCTATCACTTAAGTTCGGGGGTATAACTGTATTGAAATGCTTGTAAGAAATTTATTGTGACATGTAGATAGAAAAATATGAATGAAAACCAAGTTATATCAATTTAAGATTTACAAGGAAAATAATGACTTTAAAACATAGAAATCTTGTGGTGTCTTTTAAAATTACATTTACTAGTTCAATTGTTTTAGAACTTTTTATTTTGTCTCAGTTTCTTTCCACTTTGGCTAATAATTAAAATTAATAAGCCTCATCAATAGAAATTTTCAAACAGTGAATTTCGCAAATTAAATCTTTAATACGCAGCAGAACCGCTAAAGTTGTTCACTTCCGTATAACACATTTTCCATGAACTTTTATGAAATCGAATCCTTTTTACCACTATTTGCATAGAATTTATTTGATTCCCTACCAATTTTTAATATGGTAGATCGGCGGTCTTCAAATTGTGTTCCATGTAACCCTGGGGTTCCACGAGCCATATCAAAGGAATCCACGAAACAAAAAAAAATCGGAAAGAAAGTTATAAATGTGTGTGCAAATTAATTCACGTTTTCTGTGCGGATTGGATTAAAAATCCCATTTCAATAAATATCAGGATTTATTACTAAGACAACAAGAAAGTGATTAAATTATCAACAGAACAATGCAGATATGGACGAGGAGATCTTTATTTTTGGTAACAAAATTATATGAAATATCTTTAGATTTTTTTTTCCCTTCAAAAGTTGTAAAAGCTTTAATGCCCTTGATTACAACATATTTATATGAAAAGTCTTTTTCAATATATGTCATAACTAAAACATAATACGGAAATAAATTAGATGATGAATATAAAAGGTTTTTTAAGTACCGACAATAGAACCCAACTTTAAACTTTTACCCAAAACAAAGTAAACGCATCCCCATCATTAAAAATGGCCGCGGTAGCCTAGTGGTCAATGTAATGGATTCGTAGACGTCGTGTCATGAGTTCGAGCCCAGCACCGCTGAAGACCCGCGGTGTAGGGGAGCCATGCACGTTAAATCTGTCGAGAGCTCAAACGTCCTCCCGTTAGTGTTTGGAGAGGAAGGTGCCAGCTCAGGTGTCGTCCTCATCACTTGCAATGCCTCAAAATTACGAGGTCCGTCACCAAAAGCTCTTAAGTAACAGTGCGACGTTAATATTCATTCACTTACTCATCCAGTCATTAAAACTAACGATTATATTTATACACATAATAAACTCATTTTGAAATACTTTAATTTTTGTTACAATTAAATCAGGGGTGGCCAACCTTTTTGGGAAGCGTGCCACAATCTGATAAAAAAAAATTACGCGTGCCACTTTCAACTTTTCCACCAAACTAAAAAATATACAAAAGTAAAAAAGTGTTACTTATAGACTTGGTATGGGTTATTTACACCAAAAACATACTTTTAAATGCAAGTTCTATACAGTGAAAATGTAAAAAGAAAATGACATGACAAATAAAACAAAAGTAGAAACTTTTGTTGATAAATTTTTATAGGATCAGTCAGTTAGCTAAGGTACAAAATAAAAATAAGCAACTTTAAACATTTTATTTTAAATGATTACTAAGCAGTCTCTTAATGTGGCTTTTGAATCTGTAGTTTTTTTACTAAATCGTCTATATTTGGATTAGCTCGTGAAGATGCTAACAAAATTAGGTGTTTTAGGTGCATATCAGTTAATTTTGAGCGATATTTTTATTTAATTACGCTCATAACAGAAAATATTTCTTCACAAACATATGTTAATCCAAACCTACAACCGCTAAATCATGTAAATTTGGAAAATTACTTGGTGGCACAAATTTCCAAAATTCGATGTAATTCGGATCATTTGCGGTTAAAATAATTTCCTTATATTTGCTTTTTAGAGTAATATGGTGCTGTAGGTCAATAATTTCAATTTGTACCTGAGGTGGGTAAAAATTAATGTCTTTGAAGAGAAATCGAAAAAGGATTAGTGAAAAGTTCAGTATTTTTTTATCATCTTTAAAATCCTCAAACCTGGCACTGAAAGAATCCTGCAAAATGGATATTAAATTTTTACATCTATCATAGTTCGGAACATTGCTAACTTTGGTAGATAATTCCTGTATGAATGGGAAATGAGTTAATTTTTTCTCTCCAAAATCCAGACAAAAAAAGCAAAGGTTTGTTCACAAAAGAAGATATATATGACCAACTAGGGTAGGAAAAATACAATTTTTTCCCTGTATTCTTAAATTTAAATTGTTTAAATGTTCCATTATATCGGTAATAAAAGCTAAATCCCACAGCCAATTTTCCCTCCTACACGGAGAAAAAAGAAATACTCAAAAATGACTACATGGACATACTCAGTTTGAAATGAGTTTGTTTGTATCAGATTTAAACGCATGCCTTTACAAATATGAAACATTACATGTACTCAAAATTTCAAAAAATGGTTAATTAACACTATCAAACAAATTAAAAAGATATTCAGGATTAAAAAAGTTTTTTTAATATACTGGCTACATATTTTAAAGATTGGGGTTCAACAACAAATTTAGTTCTCATAAATCTTCCGAACTATTTTTCGTTTCTACCACGCTACCCGCGGACGAACACATGAGTACTAGATTGTTTTGATTTTGTGTTATGACTTTAAATCAAAAGTCTTTTTCTAGACTTTTGAAGTAAAGTTTTCACCTATATGTTTTACAAAAGTATGTGCCTTGTTTTTAATATAAGGCTTTTATAGGAATTTAGCGAAAAAATGTGATAATCTGCCTTTTTTTGGCGGATTACTTAAAAAAACAAATTTAAGGTATGTGGCTACCTTTGGAGCATTTTATTGAAACATAAATTTTCAACTAAAAAAACACTTTTTTCTTTAAAAAGGGTGTGCATAAAACTAGGAATTAAGGTTCAAGTGTAGTATAGATACTTGGCTATGTCAAATTTTTTTGGTGACCAAAATCGATCGCCAAGCTACTTCACTTAGCGATAGGTTTCCCGAAGCCAGAATGAATTCGTTATCTCACCATAATATCTATATAAAAATCGCAAAATCCAAAGAAAAATCGAAATGGCCCCCTCCCCTATACTACACTTGAGTCAAGAATTAAAATACAATTCCACAAAATTTTAAATTATTTTGGATAGATTGGGAATTTTTAGTTAAAAATTGCAGTTGCAGTAAACCTTGTATTGAAAATTCTAATTAATATTTTCAAATAATATTAAAACTGCACACACAAATAACATCATTATCTGTGCCTAGAGCGATAAGATTTATATTATTTTTTTGAAATTTGTCAATTTTTAAAAAAAAAAAATGTTTTTTTCTCACAAATTGTATGTGCAATAAAATGCATAAATACATACACAGAGATTATAGTCTATAATACAAATAAAATAAAACAAAAGTTTTCTTAAAATGTTAATTCAATGTCTTAAAAAGAAATCCATTTGTGAACTTTACCGTGAAGCCATAAAACATAGTTTCTCAGACAATGCTTAATCTCAAAGCATTACGCATGGTGGGATGATGAATTTGGAAAAAGGAAATACCAGCTTCGGCATCACCCTGTGGCCGCGGTGGCCAAGTGGTCAAAGCATCGGATCATGGCTAGCATGTCATGAGTTCGAGCCCAGTACCACTGAAGATCCGCCGTGTAGGGGTACGATGCACGTTAAATCTGTCGAGAGCTCAAACGTCCTCCCGTTGGTGTGGTAGGAGAGGGGAGTGCCAGCTCAGGTGTTGTCCGCGTCACTTGACCATGGTTCAAAATTACGCGGACCGTCCCCAAAAGCCCTCGTGTAGCTGAACAGTGGGACGATAATATTCACTCACTCACTCACTCGGCATCACCCTCGTCACTTGACAACTGTGACATCTTTGATCGTGGCTCAAAGTTGCAATATTTGTTCACCAATAGCACTTGTATAGTCTCTGATGCGATATTAATCGGAAAAACAATCAAGGATAAGGTCTCGAAGTTATAAGATACGATTTCTTATTTTCCCGACTTTTTGATTAACCAAAGACTCGGGAAAAAAAGGGTTTTCTTTTCCAGTCTCCTAATTAATCTTGTAACATATTTAATTTTATTACAAGGTGAAAAGTATTAATTTAACCTCTAATTAGGAATTCAAAAGTTTCTTCGAATTTCGAAGAATATTAACAGATTTTTTTTTTAACTATCAGTATGAAATATAATTCTATAATTCATTCTAATCCAGAAAAATAATCTTTTGAAAACACGCTTTCATGTTTTATATAGTAAAGTATTGCAATATTGATTGCATAATGAAATATTGCAATATTTGTAATTTACTTGACTAATTATTAATAATTGCATGGCTATTGTGTTTTTCCTACTCGTTAGAGTTTCTAAGCTAAAAAAGCACGCTCAATTAAATTTCTAAGAAAAAGTATTTTGACATTATCTTACATCTAAAAGTTATTGAAATATTATCAGGAATATTGTCAAAGAAACTTTAACATATTTCCTTTTTGATATGTATCACTCGATAATTATTTATTTTATCATCCATTCTGATAGCAAGTTGAGAGTCTGCATTCGTCTCTTTCCAAGTAAAACAAAAATTATCAACTTAAAAATTAGTTATCATCCACAGATGGAAAGTGAATCGTGAGAAAAGTGACATATTTCTAGTTTGATAATACATGTTATGTTTCGAAAATTTTAAAATTTGTTATATTTCAGCACATTTGGAAAATTAATCGGTGTTAATATTTTAATCTATATTTTTCATCACTTCTAAAATCTTTAGAATGAATCTCAACAATTTTTTTTCGTGTGATCTGTTCTATATTTCGTTGTATAATATTTATAAATAAACTGACACTTCAGTTTGGCATTGAACTCAAAATCCAAATAGTGATATGTGACGTATATTGTTATTTAGGCAACGAAGTACTTCCGAAAGTTGGGGTATTCTACTACAATGATTGACATCAGGTGATGATTGATGATAAATACGTCACTTCCTTCAACTCTTTTACTTTAATAACTGCTGCGGGGATGTTCGAAAACCCATCTCACACAGTAGTGGAAAATGGCGGCAGGAGCTTTTTTTCACTTCGCAGTGTTGCTATTTGTGTTGTCATGGAACTCAGCTTGGTCTTCACATCATGAGCCCCACATGGCCGGTGGTCGAACGACCATTGTCCATTTGTTCGAATGGAAATGGAATGACATAGCCGATGAATGTGAACAATTTCTTGGACCCTATGGATATGGAGGTGTCCAGGTCAGTGCGTTTATTAAAAATTCATGGAATTCTAATAAATATCATGTGAAAAAATATTTTTCAACATTATCACGAGTATATATACCAACGTGTTCCTAATTATACAGTTTTAAAATTTACTGGAAAAGATATAATTTTACTTCTATACTTAATGGAGACCTGTGATTTTTATGTTTAGAACCTTTTTGGAGTTTTATATGTTTAAGATTAACTCCCTCTTTCACGTTTAGTGTGTGCAGGATATTTTTTGATGTTTTATTATAATAGTCCTGGATTTTTTTTTAAGTATTGTATCTCTATATATCGTTATAGGACTGATTTTTTTTCTCTCTCTTTCCACGAAAATTTATTTCTATGCTTGTATATTCTGCTCCTAAGTTTGATTTCAGCAAAATCTAAATTCAGAATTTTTAGAAATAGTGATAGGAAACTGCTCAAAATATATCATACGAACAACTCATAATACTTACAAAAGCAAAGCAATACTAATACTTATAACAATTTAAAAGACCTGCATTTAAGATAACTTTTTTTTACGTGTTCTTTTTTTAAAAGTTTGACCCAATATAACTTTACGCCAGTAGAACAAACAATTAACTCTAGAGCTTTATGATTAAGATATATAAGAGACTGGGAGTTCAGCAAATATTAAAAATAAAGTACTATTTCGGGGTGGTGAAACTTTATGGATCAACGGGCCGTTCTTTCTAAAGAGATGTTTAATGAGGTATAGAAGTGCCGTCAAATAATTTTGACTTATGATTATTGAGAAAATAATAAAAATCAATACTAACAACTCAAAACTCATTTTGCACTATATACAGGGACGTCTTAAGGCAGGGGACAACTGGACCCGGTCCCAGGGCCTCGGCTGCAAGAGGGCTTCGTTTCGTTCTCAATTCAATCTTGATAAAATCCTTATTCGAACAATTTCAACGGCCAAATGTTATTTCCGGTTGTATTCTCCAAAAAACTGGGAATTTCAGATGAAATCAGCTGGCTACATATGATGACCATCGTCCATGTACAAACCTCGGCCTACAACCATATACCATTATTACTCATGCAGTCAAATGGTTGCAACTGGTCGTGCTGGTTTGTGTGATTGTAAGCCATGCACATTTGTTTGGAGTTATTGTTTGCACGAGTGACAATGTATACTATGTACTGACTACTTTTAAGATTCATAGGTGGGGCCTACACTTGTTGGGCCCAGGGCCTCAAGAAGTCTTAAGACGTCCCTGACTATATAGAAGTGAATGTTTTAGTTATACGTGTAATTCAAATTAAACTAACATTAGTGTGACTTCTGTTGTTGCGGATTAAATGACAAGTAATTTATATTAGGATTGTAATATGTTACTTTTAGCAGAATGCATGCTGTATTGGAGTGACCTGTCAAACGGTTTCTAAGCAATTAATTCCTTGGCTCACTTTTTTGACAAAAGGATTTGTGTTTTGTTTCAAAATGACGTTTTACAGGGAACTAGTTTGATATCACGGGGCACGGCGCCAAACGCTGTTTGGCGTGATAAAGAATCACGCCAAGCAGCGCATGTCGTTGGAATGAAATTCAAGATGGCGGCCTAGCGGTAAGACTCGTCAAGAAAATAATTTTAAGAATTGTGGGGGTAATAGCCATTGTTGCTCCATATCCCATAAAACCTGAACTGGACTTAAAGAATTGTTTTGAAAAAACATTAAAATCGTTTTCAACTGAAGAATTTAGGAATAGATTGAGACTAACAATAAATAATTAATATCAATATTATAAAAAAATCATATTTACTAATAGTAATATTATGCAGTTTACAATAATCTTGTAATATAATGTTATAGAAATTATATATAATATTCATATAATACTAAATAGTAATAATTATTAGATATTCATATGGTATTACTTTTTATTATTATTTTATATAATAATAATCACGTAATATAATTTAATAGATTTTATAAAAAAGAATAATCATCCTATTGTAATATAAGAATCGTACCGATACAAGAGAATACTCATTTAACATAATTATAAAAAAAATAATATAATTGTAAATAAATAACATAATACTTAGAAATAAATAAAATAATTATAAATAAATAACACATATATAATATGAATAAAAAAACAATTATTACAAATAACTGATATTATATGATTATTACACATTATAATTATTGTATTTTTATAAAATAATTACATAATATATATTAAAATTGACCATGAATAGCAACTAAAAAGTACTGAAAGCTTGCTATATTCCAAAAACTGCAAATTTCTTCAACGAATTTCATCGAACAAGAAACGAAAAAAAAAAACATTTTTAAAAAGTAAAATAAATTGAAAATAAACGATTTATAGAAATAATTAAAAAAATAACACTCATTCTTTTTTAAAAATATATCCTAGTTCTCACCAATGATATTAGAAATATCCATATTCGAAAATAGCATTAAATAAAACAGAAGACTGAAATATATTTTGATTCGGGATTGCAATGAAAATGGTTAAATTGCAAAAGAAATCGAAATAAAATCGTCTGAAATTTTTGGATTACCGCCGGAACAGAACCAATAAAAATTATTTCTGATATACTTTATCTCCATGGCAACCACATCGCCAGACGATAAAAATATCAAGGTAACCATATTGTAATGTTACCGCCCATCTTGACGAATATAAACACAACTTGGAGCGATGTCCTGTGATATCAAACTAGCAGATTTTACAGAATATGTTCTACATACCATTGTTCCCGAGCATAAAACCCACGTTCCAAAACATAAAACCCACACAGCTTTGTCGCCTTCTCTAATCATGCCATATTTCTCGATCTACCAAGTTTGAAATTCTCTGTGACATTTACTATCTTGTATTTTTTTTTTTTTTTTTTTGCTGTGCTAGCTATGTTAAATAACAGTTAAAAAGCGTAGATATAATGCAAATAAACTTTAAAATACAGTTGTGTCGACGAAATTGACTATGCTATGCGTAGACAAGCTAAGCATCATTAGCAATTGTAATCCACCACGTAACCGAGACAAGACAATAACAACGAGTGTACTCCACCACACGATCGATCACTAGCATTTGTTCGTAATACTTCATCATGTGGACTTAGTTATTTTGAATTAAAATTCAAACCCTTTTAATCCGTGGTGCCCGAAATATTGTGTCGCGTACCATCAATGGCACGCGTGCCACTAGTTCACCATCTATGCTGTATTGTTTTAAAAGCCATTACATTTTAACTTAGCTAGAATTGTAACTGTCCGAACGTATCTTAGCATATGATAATAAAGTGTTTTGGAAGAATGATGAGTTAGATATTTTAATTTATTTTAATAAAATTAATTATGAGCAATTTTCCCTAAAATAATATTTTAATGTTCTGAATCACTTCCTTATTTAGACGAAGGTTGAATGGAGGAATAACTGATATTTTTTAATATTCATACTTCAGAAGGACAGCAATGGGTAATCTTTTTAAAGATGGGCAATAAAGAACAAATAAAATAAAAATAAAAATTCGTGGATCAATTCAATTTATTACAAAACGCAATAAAAATTTTAAAAAATATTTTATTTTTAAGCTTTAGTGACCACATTTATGGTTTTCTAATTTTTTAAACCTAAATTTAAATTAACTATTTTCAATCGAATAATTTTATGCATAGTTATTAGGGTGGATTCAGTTTTTTGAACAAGAAAAATTCGAATTAGTTTCTATATAAATTTCTCTACTACATTTTGCTTACGTATAAAAAAAGTTCAATTGCCTACAGACATTTTCACATTTGTAAAATTTGGTCCACGCTTTTGAATAAATATTTTTAAAACACTGAATTGAAAAATTTTTATACTATTATTTTAAATTCAATGGTAAGCTCGATATGACCCCTAGTGAGGGGGTAGATCATTTGTGGTTCACAGGCCAGTTCGCCTAATATATTTTTTTTACGGGATTTCTTCGGAGGAGAGAATTAAATTCAAATTTTTACGGATGATCATTAAAGACCATGAAGTAAATACAAGAGCCCGCTTTCCACCGCAAAAAGAACTCTACCTTCCACACCAGTGTATCCATAAAAATATTCGTTGATCATGACAATATTTTACTATCAATCAATGTTTGACGGACAAAGAACCAGTAGTTTCACAATTATCATCAGAATTTTAGAAGGAGGTCTTAAATCGGCATTAGATGACCATTGACAAAGTGATAAGAACAACACCTGAATTGTATTCTTGACGACTTATTTTTCAAATTAGCTATGGTATGTTTCCAATTGTGGTTACCAAAAGCCCTCGTGTTGCTAACCAGTGCGACGTTAATATTCTTTCTCACTCACTCCAATTGTGGGTAAAGGAAAGAAGCATATTTGACTCAAAACCGTACACGAAGCTGTGCGAAGGTGTGTGTGTCACCTGTTAACAAGATAACAATACCTATTGGGGTGGTATAACTCTTCATGAAAACTCATCACCTTGTGATCCTTACAAAAGTCGGACACTGGTGTGGACAATGGACAACGATGTGTGGGTAATTTTTTCTAATAAAAAAGCATGCTCGTTCATACTGCGCACCCATTGTGTAGAATCAGGCTTATTTCAATAGAAAAAGGGTCTGCCATATAAGTGTTGAAACGTCACATTTTTTTTTATTTTTTATTACAAGACTTTTTTTCCCGAGTTTAGAATTTACTTTCATCCTTCCCTAGATCTAGGACAAGAGTGGACAATATTTTTGGGAAGAGTGCCACTATCTGATAAAAAAAAATAATTATACATGCCACGCTTCCAACTTTTCCAACAAACAAAAAAATATGAGAAGGTGAAAAAATTTTACTTATTGACTTATTATGGGATTTTTAAGTAAATGGAATTTTTATGTTTTTTTATCTAAATAGTAAAAAATATAATAAATAAGACAAGTACAAACATAGGTTTTATTTTTGATAGACTTTTTACAGGTTCAATCAGTTAGTTTAGGTATAAAATAAAAATGGGTAACTTGAAACATTGACTTCTAAATGATTATTAAACAGTCAGTACTTGCTTAATGCAACTTTTTGAATTTGTAGTTTTTTTCTTCTTACCAAATCATCTTTATTAGGATTAGTTTTTGGCGATGCTAACAAAATTAAATTGTTTCAGGAGCACATAAATTAATTTTAAACGATTTTTTTTTATTTTAATAAGTTTATATATAATTGAAAACATTTATTCACAAATATATATTGATCCAAACCTGCGACGGTATCTGACTGCCCAATCGTGTAAATCTGAAAAATTATTTTTGGCAGAAACTTCCAAAATTCAATATAATTCGAATAACTTGCAGTTGAAATAAGTTCTTTATATTTACTTTACAGTGTTGTATGGTGCTTTGAGTCAACAATTTCGATTCGGATTTCAGCTGGGTAACAATTAACATCTTGCAAAAAAAAATGAAAAGGGCTTTGTCCAAAGCTCAGAATTTTTTTTATCACCTTGAAAACCATCAAACGTAGCACTGAATAAATCTTACAAAATGGATTTAAATTTTTAAATCTATCATTACTTCGAGCATTATTAACGTAGGTAGATAATTCCTGCATTAATGTCGTCAAAAGCCCTCGTGAAGCTAAACAGTGCGACGTTAACATTCACTCATTCCCTAGTGCATTGTTAATTCCCCCCCCCCCAAAGTCGAGACAAAAAAAAAAGCAAAAGTTTGTTCGCAAAAGGAAGATGTATGACCAACTAGGCAGGAGAAATACAATTTTTTCTATATAACCCAGCGTTTTTCAAACTGTGGGGGGCGCCCCTGGGAGGGGCGTGATAACTCTACGAGAGGGGCGCGAGCATATTGAAAAGTCGAAAGCAAAATATTATTTTAAAAAATAATAATTTACTGAAAGTAAACAAATAAAAAATATATTCTGACATTATAAAAAATAAAATACACATTTACACTGATATAATACACTTATAAATGTATTAGTACTGTACAATGTATTTTATAATTAGTTTTACATTACTAAGTTAAGAACAAGTTTGATATTACCAGTGACCCCATGGGCTTGTATTAGCACTTATCTTGATAATTTGTACGATTTATAATCAGTCTCTTTAACTGCCGATTAAAAGTTACGCGATTTGCTCCCCAATGCCACCATTTTCCACGTAGACGCGTGAATGTGATGCTTTTTTCGGGGGGGGGGGGGTAAATCCTATGAAATAAGTAATTCCTTCGTAAACACTGTCAAGGTCCTTTTATTGCATTCCAAAGCTTTCGGAATAATTTTAGGGATAGTATTGCACAGATGTGATCGTACTTTGGAAAGACGTATATATACGTCCAGAAAATTAATGTTTTGGCAAAGCGAGACGTTAATATACGCCAGTGTCACTTAAGAGGTTGAAGTCATATTGCAGCTTCAGCGTCAAAGAATAGTATTATTGAATTCAATACATTGTTATAGTTATGAAGGGGGGTGCGATGAAAATCATGATTGAATATTGTGTCGTGAATATTGAAAGTTTAAGAAGCACTGCTATAACCTTAAATTTGAATTATTTAAATGTCCCATAATATCCGTAAGAACAGCTTAATCTTAAATCCCATCTTGATTCTTCAGTAGCAAGCACTTAATGGGCATTTCTTTATTTTTCTTTCAGATATTTTTAGACACACTCCATTCAATTCCAAACTCTCGCGAATCTGTTTGGAAAGCCGCACACACAACAAAGAAGGAATGTACTCTACATGATAATTTTCGACTGTAATTCAGTTAATTAATTGTTTTAAAATAAATTTTGAGGGATGTTTTTTTTTTGTCTGAGACAAGCATTTCAATACAATTGTAAAAAAAAAAAAAATTGCTTTTATTATTATTTCCATTTTCTAAATTTTTCAATAAATTTTCGAGCGGAACTGTTACAACTCCACCGTGTCACACTGTGGCACGTGTGTCACGAATTTGTCACCCCTGGTCTAGAACATTGAGAAAAGAAAGATTTTTTTCAAGTTCCTTATGGTTGAAAATCCGATACTTACTTTAAAAAAAGGGTTTGAGAGGTCAAAACCCTGGAAAGCATGCAAAATTGTAAAACGTTTTATCTAAAGCATGCTTTCAGAACTCACGAGATCCATTTCAGCGAAGAAAAGACAGAAAGGAGTGAAGTAATACTTTTTTATTTCATTTTTTATTAAAAAAAGTTTATTTATCTGCTGTATTTTGATACATTAGATGCAATGGCAATGCACTACTTGAATCAAAATTAATCTTTTGACTTTTTCAAAAAATAATTTTTAACAATGGAGATTCACTTTTCTGTGCAGGTTGGAAAATATGCCAAAGGAAAAAGATCAGTAATATCAAGTAAATGCGTTTCGCACAATAAGTGAAAGTGTGAATACCTTAAATCCGGGATGGGCATTAAGTCGATCCCGATCGACCAGTGGACCGCCAAGTCATTTTAGGGCGACCGCTTTCACTAAGACCTAATAATGATTCCATCATACGAAAGTTTTGAAGTATGATATTTATTCGAATCTAAGCCGACATCAATCCCAATTCTCAACAAAATTTTGTGAAAATTGAAAAATAGTCTAAAATGTGGTTTATTGATATCCAGTTTTACGAAATTAAAATAAAATTAAAAGGAAAACTAATAAGAAGAGAATAATTAATTATATTTTACAGTATTATAAACTTTTAAATTCATGCAAGAAGCTGTATGCTCAAAATACCCCATAGAACCAATTTTTTTTTTCGATTATAAGTCACGCCCGATTTTCAGTAGCATTAATTAACATTAGGAAAAAAGTGCGGCTTAGATTAGAGTAAATACGATATTTTAAGAGATACGGAGGAAATAAATCGAATCATAAGAGAAAATTCCGTTGAATAGAAAATGCACTTCGCTATTTGGAGGTAATTTTACGAAGAAAATCGGAAAATGTTCTTGATCCCAGTAAAAAGTTCGCTAAATAGAGAAATTCGAAAAATAGAGATTCGTAAAATGGAGGTCTGACTGCATTGGATACTTTCCTTTAGCTTACTACACCTACGCTACTGGGTGGATCGCAACACCTTGAAAAATTTAGAAGTAGCCCGTACCCTAGAAAAGTCTGCCCACCCCTGCCTTAAATTATCTCAAAGGTATTCAACTAAATACACTGCTGGCCACCGTAAATGCAACACCGTGAAGGAAGCACGCAAATAACATGAAATTTACAACATGCATTACCGGAGATGAGATATGCAAATGATTAGAATTTCAGCAAAGACACATATCACGTACGCCTGTGGCGCCACCTGAAAGCGCTATTTAAAGCTTGGAGATTTCGACGATTTCAAGTTCGGCAATTGTGTTTTTCTTGTGGTTTTTTCAAAAAACGATCAATTATGTCTCGTAGAAAACAGCGATCAGATTTTGATCAAGTATCCGAGTTCGACAGAGGAAGGATAGTGGCCTACCGAGATTGTGGATTATTTTTCAGGGAAATCGGTAGTCGTGTTGGACGAAACCAAACAACTGTAATGCGGATATGTGACCGTTGGATGCAGTAGGGTACGACGGACCGACGTGGTCGGTCGCATCCACCTCAGTGCACCACTTCACGTGAGGACAGGCAAATTGTGCGCATGGCAGTGACGGATCGCTCAGTCACATCACAAACCATAGCACAGCACATTGAGTTTGTAACGCATCATTCAGTGTTTACGCGTACCATTCGACGCCGTTTACAGCTGAGTGGTCTGTCCTCAAGACCTCCATTGTTGGGTCTACCCTTAACGCAAAACCACAGACGTCTCCGTCACCAATGGTGCGATGAAAGAAGGATGTGGGCAGCAGAATGGAATTAAGTTGTCTTTACAGACGAGTCACGCATCTGTCTGCAACACCACGATGGTCGGATTCGAGTCTGGAGACATCGTGGAGAGAGGATGTTGAACAGCTGCGTTATGCTCCGCCACACTGGTCCTGAACCGGGTATTATGGTATGGGGCGGTATTCGATATCACTCTCGCCCTCCTCTAGTACGCATTGCCGGTACTTTAAACATCCAGCGCTACATCTCCGAGGTGTTGGAGCCAGTTGTCCTTCCTTACTTTCAGGGCTTGGCCACAGCCATATTTCAACAGGATAATGCGCGACCACACGTGACACGCATTGTCCAAAGGTTCTTCGTCAATCACCAAATTGAATTACTTCCCTGGCTGGGTCGCTCTCCGGATCTTTCACCGACAGAAAAGATGTGGTCCATGGTTGCTCAGGGATTGACCCAGATTACATCCATAGCGGCCACACCAGATCAACTTTGGCAACGTGTGGAAGCTCCTTGGTCTGCTGTACCCCAAGAACACATCCAAAGTCTCTTTGAATCAATGCCGAGGCATGGGGCAGCGGTGATCTCCAACAATGGCGGCTACTCTGGCTACTGATTCTGGCAGGAACCACACTTCACAGAAGTCGATAAATTTAATCATTTGATACTTGGTCAACATGTTATCTACAAAATAAATCTTGTTGTGCTATGTCTTGTCTTTCTTGGTGTTGCAGAAAAATTGAGTCTGAAATCTCACTATTTCTCTCTTATATTAGATTTTATTTGTTAGTTACTAAATATTGTAGTATGCCTTACTGCCAAACATACAAGATTTGAATATTACATGCTAATTTTCATTTGTTTTACTTTCAGAAAGTAACGGTTGTTGAACAAATTGATAAATACTATTTAGACATATGTGTGTTCATTTTTATATGGATGTATAAAATAAGCATTTCTTAATATTTATAATTGTTCAAAACATTACTTTTACCGCAATTTCCATTCAAGTTTTTAAGTAATTGAACTTGAATGTTTTTGTATTCAATATTTTGAGTGATAATTGCAATCGAAATTATTTTATTCATTTAAATCAGGGGTGTCCAACCCAAATGACTTCCCGGGCCATTTTGTAAAAGCATTATAATCCAGCGGCCGCATATAAAATTATATATCTTTATATCAAATTTTGACCTACATTACAAACATTTATTGGTGTGAAAATTTAAAATAGATTGGCATATTATTATTGTTTTCAATGTGTTTCATGCATACAAACATACATTATATATAATAATAATAATGCAGTTATAAAATAATATTTAATTTATTTAAATAGTGAGATATTTGTTTGTCAACTCTTTCACTTAGTTTTTGCAAGTCTATCTCAGTGAGCATCGTAATTAATGTTGCAGGTTTTAGTCCGTTAAGTATGAGTGCGATTTTATTGCTATAAATTTCATTTCCAGAAGAAAAAAATCGCCGTAACAGAATTAAAATGATAAAGTAAAAACAATTATTGGACTTATTTCTTAAAAAAAAACACTAAAAAGAAAAATATCGCACAAAATAGTCGTATTTTGTAAAGTTGTAATGAATCTCGCGGGTCACAAAATTATTCAAGACGGGCCACAAGCGGTCCCTGGGCCACGGATTGGTCATCCCTGATTTAAATATCAAAGCTTTCTATAATTCGGTCATTAAAAAAACTTTTACTCATAGATATAATAAACTATTTTAAAACATATTGAACTTTCTTGCGTAAGTTTAACTTCAGTTCTGTTCATACGCAATCGAAGAAAATTTTAAAAACTATTTATATATCCCTGTTCTCACAATAATGTATATTATTTATGATTCTTCATGGCTTTTTTTTAAAAATCAAGTTATTTTGATAAGTTTCTAATGAAAAGTTCAATATGATATTTAATATTTCTATGTACTGAAAGGATTAATAATTTGATATAAGCATTTGAATTACTTTTTTTTATTTTCAAAAATTAAAAACATGTTTAAGTTTTTATTTTCACTTTTTTTTTTATACATCTTTAACTTATCTTGAATAAAAGGTTGAAAATCCTTGAAATAAATTTGATAAAGGCAATTTATTTATTTTCTGCCGTTGCTTATTCCTAAAAAAACTGATAAATTGTTACTAAATCGTACACAACAACATTTTTATATATATTTATTTTTTAGTCATGCAAACTCTAACAAAAACAATAAAAAAAGAGTACAATCATTAAAAATTATCTAAAATATTTTTTTACGTTTTTTTAATTATTTTTATTTTTAAATTCACACAATAAAAATAAATAACAAAAGAAAATAAAGTTTATGTTTTTGAAGAAATTTTTAAAAAATAGCTGGAGATAATTTATGCAACCTTCCCATTTATCCCTTAGTGTTGGTAATTTTGAGCTTTTTAATTTAAAAAAGTATTAGCAAAAAGAATTCATAAGTCTTATTGTGTTCGATGGTCTTTGAGGGTTCTTAAAGTAACTACAGGGAAAATCGCTTAAAACAAAATTGAGGTTATTGAATTATTTTTTCTTGTTAAACGCTATTGAAAAAAAAAGAAAGGGAAAAAAAGGAAACAAAAGAAACGAGTCTTACAGTAGTCGCATATGATGTGTAACATCTGACTAGTTATCATGGTAAATACGCAATAGTGACTTTAATCCTGAAAGAAATGAATCGGTTATGACTGGAAATAATTTTCTATCGAATAATTATATCTTTAATGAAAATTTTATTTAATTAACACAAGGAGTAATGCAGTTTTTTATCAAAAATATTTATTATTGTTCAATTTGGGGAAGAGCGGAGACAATAGATTTATGAAAACTAAGGTATGACACATATACTTGGGATTTCAAAGTATTTAAAAATCGTTGAAAGACGGCGTCAATAACAGTACCACTGTTAGTTGTCAAAACATTTCGATTAGTGTTCATTTCGAGCTTGAGTTCATCTTTCAGAAAAGCTATGAGCGGCTCAGCTTCCGGCAAACTGAAGTTAACATTAAAATCACCACTCAAAATCATGGGAAGCGAGTGATAGTTTTTTTTAAAAAGAGCAGAAACACCTTCGGTATACAGTAAAAGTACAAAATGCAGGAAATCTTTAATTTTTTTAACTGTTTGATTCGGAGAAATGTATGCGACCTCCAAAATGACAAGACTTGCTGGTATGTGCGGTAGGCGGGCGTCTTAATTGCTACTACAGTTGGACCCCCAGACGAGGCTAGCGAAGAGACACCCCAAGGCGCTGAATTGGTCAAATCAAACAACGCGCGCTTACCCCGACTTCCTGTTACGCATTTCCGTCCCTTTTCACGAAATCACTCCAACAAATATCCAGCAACCGAGAGTAAAGATGTTACACATAAAAAAATAACAAAGTTCAGTTATTTTCTCACTTAGATATGTATATATGCATGTATTTCATAGAAATCGATAAAACAAAAGAATTCACAAATCTTAATGAAATTGATACGAAATTTTCATGTTTTTTGAAAAATAACATTTATTAAATTTTTGGAAGACAATCTGATATTTTCCTCGCATTGTCATTTTTTAGCATCAACAAATTGTTCGATGCCCTCCATTTTGTTATTCATTTTATCACTTGAATGTACGTCTAAATAACGGGAACATGATTTTTATAATGCTCCTCGTTTCGGATTACATGGTAATAGCATGGCTGCATTATAAATTTCATTTTCGTCTTCAGAAGGATCATTTTTTGAGCTTGGAACAAACTCCGAATTGTCTTTACATGCCGTAATTGGTCCTGTAGCAAGACGCCGCTTAACGCTGTTTCGTTTAGCACTGTTTCGGCTTAACGCTCTTTTATTTGAAATGTGGTATTCCCCGAAATTGCACGCAGCGTTAGGATGCGTGCAGTTTTGGTATTAATCATGGGATACTAAACATTGCCATGATTTAATTTTGCCGAGAGTTATAGAGCCAAATTGATATTCAAGAGATAAGATAATCAAAGACTTAATGCTAAGGATCAACTGTCAATTATTTAAATACAATATATAGTCATACAGCATCCTAAAAAACCCAGCACAGTGGGTGGGTAACGGGTAGCCATTTAAGTAATATGCCAATTAGATACATCAAAGTAAAAATCATCGTACAAAAAACAGAATTGGTGGAGAAGGCCAATTGAGAAACATTAAAAAATATCTTTTAAGTATTAAATATCTTCATTTTAGATAAAATAATTACTATAGGATTAGATAAAAAAACATTGAGAAAAATCTAACTAGTGTTTGAAAACATTTTAAAGTAACTCACTATAGTATGCATTGTCAATGTATTACTTTTAAGCCGGCTGGGTGGCGTGGTTTGTTTGTCGCTGGTCTTCTACACCTAAGGTTGCGGGTTCGACCCCGACCCAAGTAGGTGGATTTTCATGACACAGAAAATCAACAGCACGGCATGTAAAAGATCCTTAGAGCGGGTGTTTGGCTTGGGTGCTCTCGACATAATTAAATCCTAGTACAGGTTCGCATCGTCAGTGCTCAAATGTACTCCTCTAGGGAGGAAACTGAGCATCAAAATTACCTGCGGCGATTGGTATCCGCCTCTATGGTGCTGCACTATATGTACTAGGTCTGTAATGGTAAAACACAGATCCGCAGCCTATTAGAAATTATATACAGGGTGTCCAGCCTTAATGTGACCCAATAGCTAATTTCCGAACCGTTCGGTTTAGATATGCACTTCCAATTTAAAAAAATGTTTTAAAAAAGGTAAGGAATGTTTTTACGTGCTTTTCGAACCAAAAGACCCATTTACAAAAAAATTACAAAAATCAATTTTTTATACGGTCCCCAGGTCCTATCACTTATATTTAGAAAAAGATGCAGTACACAAAAACAAAGTAAACACAAAAAGTTTCATTTTATTACGATAAAAACTGGCCGAGTTATGCCTACATAAATTTGAAGCATCTGAGTTGCTCAGAAAAGGGGGATGTATATAAAGTGAGTTTAGAGAACAGTAATTCACTATCTACAGAAAGAGAAAAAGAAAAGCATCATAGCAATATTAAAACATCGTAGTAAACATCATAGATTGACAATTTGTATTGCGGTATGGCAAACAATAAAGATTAAATTAAAGAAATACAACTTGTACTGAAAAGATTAAAACACCTTGTTTTAACAAATAGCAGCAAAATAATACAAGATTTGCCGTTCAAATTATAGCATAATGTGGAATGATGCGCCAATCATGAAACAGGGGTTTTATTATATCAGAATGACCAAATTAACTTAAATAATGGTGAAGGCACGAGACAGGGAATACGTCTATTGCAATTCCCACTTTTATACAAGCGCTGAACAGCACGGGCAATTGTGCAATAAGATGAATGTCTTCAAATGGGAAATTAAATGGCATAAAGTCTTGCCGCCTCTCTCTTATTTCGTTTACACTGCCCATAAAACAGTACCATTTCGCAGTTTCTTCATTTGTATACATCTCGTTCTCCCTACTATAATTCGTAATATTAGAATACGACTGTATGCAATTGCAAGCGACTGCACAACGGATTTTTAACGTTCGTCATGATCAGCAAAAACGCAGCAAATCAGACTGAAGCCGTAGCATATAAGACTATTTTTTTTAACTCCTATTGAAATGTTTTCTTCGTCCAAAATATTTTTTCTACGTTTTACACATATACAGAATAAATTTTATTTCATAAGTACTCAATTATTGTATTATTAACGTATGCTTTTAAATTTAAAAACGATTTACATAAGAGTGACGTGCAAGAGCAAAAGTTTCCTAGCAAAGTTCCAACTAATTTCACTTTGGAGACGGCCCCTTACTAGCTTCTTGAAAATAGCCTAGAAAATGCATATAAAGTACGATTTTCAAAGTTACATAACTCGGCCAGTTTGTATCGTAATAAAATGAAACTTTTTGTGTTTACTTTGTTTTTGTGTACTGCATCTTTTTCTAAATATAAGTGATAGGACCTGGGGACCGTTTAAAAATTAATTTTTTTAATTTTTTTCTAAATGGGTTTTTTGATTCGAAAAGCTCGTAAAAACATTCCTTACCTGTTTTAAAACATTTTTCAAACTGGAAGTGCATATCTAAACCGAACGGTTCGGGAATTAGCTATTGGGTCACATTAAGGCTGGACACACCCTGTATATATAAACTTTTATGTCATTTTTTATTTTTAGGTATCACCTCCAAACGAAAACGGGGTAGTTTACGAACCGTCTTTTAACAGGAATGTGAAGAGGCCATGGTTCGAGCGTTATCAACCCGTGAGCTACAAGCTTATCACCAGAAGTGGAAATGAGATGGAGTTCAGAGATATGGTGAGAAGATGCAACAACGCTGGAGTGAGGTAAATATTTTGGAACAGCTCCAACTTGGAAAAGAGTGTTTTTTCTCCCTGTTCTTATTGAGTGCTCATTCACTCAATTTTTCTCTCAAGAAAGTCGGTCGCGTTTTTTTCACATTTCAAAGCTTCACTTTGAAGTCCCATTTAATTATATATAGATTTTTAAATGTTTAAAAAAAATTTCTTTTAGTAAGTTTTACTATTTCTCTCAATAATTGTGATAAGGTGGTAAACTCCTATTTGGAGTAGGAACACCATAAGTTAAATGTCATCGCCATCGAGGAATATTTTATCCTACCTAGAGTTTTATTTAATTCAAATCAAATGGATATGACAAATCTTAAATAAGAATATTCCATCGAGGTTTGATTAAATTGAAATCAAACGAGAAATGTTTATTCCACTGCTTTCTTGTATTAAATTTTTCTTATTTTATAAAAGAAATGTGTGTTTGAAGTTCATCAATTTATAATAAATGTAAAAATGATGATACAGAAAAAATATTATGAGTATAGTTGAAAAAAGTATATACTATTTCTCTCTACACATTTGTTAAAATATCTATCCACTACTTAAAAGTTAATTATGATACTATTCGATATACAAAGCTAAATATATTATTTTTTTTTATCTTTGAAACCTTGCTTTATTTTTCTAACCTTGATGGATTCTGTTTTTAATAGAATCTTCCTATTAAAACAGCCTATTTGGCTCAACTATTGTAATTGAATTATAAGAGAAATTATAAATAATATTATAATAATTAATCCATATAATTAAAAAAATTAGTATGTTAAAATTATAGATAATTATGAGAAGGGTAAAAAAAATTCAAAATGCTTAAATCTCTTATTTTTTTATTGGACCCTTGTAAAACTAAGTTCGGGGGATGGGGGATTTTTTTTATCGTATTAGACATAAAATATTTTTTAGAAAAGAAAAATGACAGCCTTTGAGTTACTTAAATTTTTCGTTGTGTTTTTTATGTGTAATTCAATTGTTGTTAGTGATTTAAAATACAAAACAATACTTGAATTTTCATAAAATTGTTGCTAGTATTTAAATACAGAAAAGAATTAGACGTATAATACAGATTTTGAATTTTTAATACACAAAATATTTTTAAACTTTGTGGTATACTCTTTTTCTTTAAAAAAAAAAGAACATTCTTAATATTGGTATATTATATAAATTAACAAAACAATAAAAAATCGTTAAATTAATGTTTTAACTATACAATAAAATTTAAATGTGAATAAGAATTTCAAATTAAAAAAAAATCCTTACTAGAAAAATGCATGTATTCATAATTAATAGTCATAAAAAACTATAATATTATCTCTTATAACAGAAAGAAGATGTAGCCGAGAAATAGTTTAATTTCAAGAACTTGTTTATCATAAATAACTGCTTATATTATTCCCTAATCAAAATGTATTTTCGTACTCTGATTTTTTTTTAATTCTATCTATCTTCCTAATTTACTATTGCTGCATAAAATCTTGTGAAAAACTTTTTAACTTTTAAATTTTATGTACATAAAACAGAAAACGATGTGTGGAAAACTAAAATAAAATATTTTAGCAAACATACACCAATAGCTTTCATAATGTTTTACGTCATTTGAGGCAAAATATGTTTTTATCGATTCAATAGAATCTACATTGATGCTGTTATCAACCACATGACAGGAGATATTGGGGCCGGTCATGGTACTGCTGGCAGTTACTTTGATCCATCCGTCCCTAAGTACGATGGCGTACCCTATGGACCTGATAACTTCAACAAGGGGGACAAATGTCCCACCGGATCTGGAGACATTGAAAACTACAATGACAAAATTCAGGTATAAAATCTGTACCCCTCAAGTTTATTTGAAAATTTATTTCATCAATATATCTAAAGACATGCATTTTACTTCATTAAAATTCATTCTTGCTTAAATAATTGAAAACATAGTTCATCTTAGTAAGATGATGTTAAATTTAGATATTGCCTAAAAAGTATTTATATAGGGGAAAAAACTGATTCCATACATTTTATTTGTACATTTTACCAATGTATTTCTTGGAAATGTTCATCTATCGTTTGCTTGCATAACTGTATTATAAAACGGTAACTAGAGTTTTTTTTATGCAAAGGTGAGTCAGAAAATAAGTTTCCCGACTGTGGTCAGAGTTGTGTGTGAAATCAAAATATAGAATGAGACATTAAAGGTAAGACAAAACTTTATTTTCCCACTTAAGTACCAAGTACGTTGAGACATCTGTCAAACCGCTTGATAAGCTTCACCCCTCTCCCCAGGAAAAACCCAAAGCCTTGCATGCGGAGTGAGTGAATATTAACGTCGCACTGTTTAGCAACACGAAGGCTTTTGGCGACGGTCCGCGTAATTTTGAACCATAGTCAAGTGACGCAGACGACACCTGAGCTGGCACCCCCTCTCCTAACTACCACACCACACCAAAGGGGGGACGTTTGAGTTCTCGACAGATTTAACGTGCATCGCTCCCCTACACGGAGGGTCTTTAGTGGTACTGGGATCGAACTCATGACACGCTAGCCATGATCCGATGCCTAGACCACTTGGCTACCCTTTGCATGCGGAAGAAGTGTTTAACGGCTATGGGTGAAAAACGAAACAGCAGGTGAACACGTAAGACACCGATACACCATTCATAAGTACATTAGGTACATGCTACGTGGTACAGTGTCACCTTGTCGAAATTGAAAGAGGTGATTCGGAAAAAGTGATTAGGGCTTCTTAGATTTGGTGTTATGTTGTTGGATGACTCGGCTACGGCAAGGCAAAACCATATTGTAACTCTTGATTGAGAGCACCTACAACATCCAGCATACAGTCCAGATCTCACACCAAGTGACTTTCCTCTGTCTCCAGCTTTGAAGAAGAATCTCAATAGAAGGCATTTTGAAAGCAATGCTAAAGTCAAACAAGTGGTTAAACTCTTCTTCCGTATACAAAGCTCTGAGTTCTTCCAGGAGGGTTTTTGAAGCTTCTCAAGCGTTGTGACAAATGTTTCAATGTGCTTATGTTTCTTGGTGCTTATGTAGAAAAATAAACTTATGTCTTATCTTTAATGTCTCATTCTACGTTTTGACTTTCATACACAACCCTCACCATAGTCGACAGGGGAAACTTATTTTCCGACTCCCCTTCGTACTATGTTCGCGCGCATAGCTTGATTTAAATTAGTTTGTCTTTTATAGCTATTTTCGTAGTGTTTATAATCGTAGATAACATTCTTTCTTATTATTAATTTTTAATTTTTTTGAGAAAAATGAGTTAGATGCTTCGGATATATTTAATTTTTTGTGGTAGCAATGCAGTTTAAATAAATACAACTGCCATTTTTAATAGAAATAGCCATCTCTCTGTTTCCTGGCAAAAGCGTAAGAGATTGACATCATTTGCCTCTGTCATTCGTCCTTCCCTTTAACAGCTATAAAATTTTGTTATTTAGGTTTCTTTATTTCTGTTTTTTAAAAAGTTTTTACAATCATTTTGAAAACCAAAACAAGCTGTTTATATTTTAGACACATAGTTAAGTAATTTACATTCTTCCTTGCTTCCACAATTAGAAAAAGTCCATCCATTCCTCATTCATTATTAGACATTTCTTTAAAAAGTCATTCTTGCTATAAAATATCTACATTAAACCATACAACTAAAAGAACACAATTTTTAAAACATGCTTTAATAATTTTTTAAGAAAAATACGGCGCAATTTTAAAACAAGAAATCGCAATTTGAAGGAAATACGGCATTAATAAGGTTAAGATATTAGTTGAAGCGTTTGTCAATTATATTCTATGTGTGTTAAAAATGTTCTTAAGTAAATGTGACAGAACAATATCATCACGAATCATTTTAACTTGATACAGGTTCGTAATTGTCGTTTATCTGGATTAGCAGATCTTGATCTAGGCCAAGAGTACGTTCGCAATAAAATTGCCGAATACATGAACAAGCTGATCGACTATGGAGTGGCCGGTTTCAGAGTGGACGCCGCCAAGCACATGTGGCCAGCTGACCTGTCCGCCATTTACGGGAGACTGCACAACTTGAAGGCAGATGTCTTCGGAGATGGAAAGAAACCCTTGATTTATCAAGAAGTCATCGATTTGGGAGGCGAAGCCATCAAGTCGGACGAGTACGTTACATTCGGAAGAGTGACGGAGTTCAGATATGGAATGAACTTAGGTAATTTAAAAGTTTTCTTTGATGAGATAATATGGAATTTCATGTATTAGAGTTGTTTAGTTTACAATTAATTTATATGAAAGGATTAAACTGTTGGAGGATTTAAGCAAGAAGCTTATTTTGAAGTACAGTTATAAAAGTTTTGTTAGCAACTAATAGTTTAAATGTAAACAAAGAATATAAATTGTATCTAAAATAAATGATTAACAAAATGGTTAAAATGGAATAGCTGAGAGAATAAAAAGTTAGTTCGCGATAAGAGAAAAAAAAGGTTTTTGTGACTTTGGATCTTCGGGTTGCAGTCTATAACCGTTATAAGCTAAAAAGGTCCTATCATTTGTAAATCAGTTAAATATATTTTAACTATCTTAACGTAATAAGACTTCTTGCCAAAGCTCCTCACTTTTTAAATACATTTTCAACAAATGAAGTGATGAATAAATGCATAGTGAGGTGTGCAAAAATGCAAAAATGCAAAAAAAAAAAACACCTGTATTTACTTCAAGTGAAACGGTATGAAAAGACTTTAAAATATTACTAAAAGACTGACTACCAGTACTCACTCATGATAATGATTTATGCTTATAAAAGCATAATATTCTAAAAATGATGTTAAAAAGCTGGCACTTTAATTTGGGGGTAATCGTAATACCCTGAGAGAGAGAGAGAGAGAACAATGTAGTTTTTACGCTCACAAACTGTTATACCGTTTATGAGGTCTTGGGATAATAAATCCCACTAAAGTACTTCTTGCTGCGGTTAGGTGCAAATTACACTTCTGAGAAGTCTCACACAAGACTCTAAGATGTCATACCTCTGAGCATTCAAGGTAAATCCCTGAAAAAATGTGCAGCTCTTTATACTTATGCAAAATTACGTTGACCCACACCATAACACCACTCCAAAGTAGTCAACTTCCATAATGTTCAGGAGATGATACCGGATCGCTGTTTTTCTCTATATGTGAATACGTCGAGAATCAATATTGACTCACAAGTGAATAGAACGCAGTTCCACTGATCCAGTGTCCAAAGATACTGTTGTATGCACCATGTCAGATGAACTTTCCTGTTATCCAGAGTAAGTAGACAGTTGGTCATTTGGCATAAGCTTTGCCTCTTTAAAACTTCAGTAAAGAATGTGCTTCATACCAGAAAAGGCGGAGAGCTTGTTTGCGAGTCAAAAATAGCTATCATTTCGCTATTGCACCTTGCAATTAAATTCAAGTAAAGGTCATCTTGGCCTGTTAGTTCTTGGGATCTCGTGTCAACTCTTTTAGCGGATATTGTCCCGTTCTCCTGAAACTGGTTCTATAATCAGAAAATCATATTTTTAGATGTATTGAGCTAGCTCATTTGGGATTATCATGTTTTATATCTCCTAACTGCACTCTATCATAATTAATCATTAAGACGCTTTCTCTTTGATTGTACGAGTTTCAAAAATAACCGTTATCCTCTTCGAAAACATGAACAAAACTAAAAACGCAAAGAGAGTAGTGTTTGAAGTAACTGTATATTATGAGTTTCCTTAAATTGCATAAAATAAAACAGAGACTGAATTTGTTTGGATAATTAAGAAAATCATCTTTTCTTTATTATATTTGCCTATTTTACTGAAACGGTTCAGAAGTTTTTGAAAAAATCGTAAAAGTGTGTTTTTTTTTTTGTTTCTTAACTTTTGCTCTCACCAGCATAATAAAAGAATTTCTCTAAGCCATTAAAAATAATCAAATATTTGCATTAGAATTTATTACCTGAATCAAATTATATCATTGATTGATTATCAGTGATGAGCAAATTCTTTTCACATTCATACAATTAGAATTTGATTGGATTCTGAGAGAGATAGTTCTAAATTCATATTGTTAGCATTATTAACACTCTTTTATAAGCTTCACTTGTATGTAACGGAATCTTTTAACTCAATTTTTACCCACTTTTAAAGGTCAGGTTTATTCGAAATTTTGCTCACTTGTCCAGGATTGATAACAATGCAAAATTTAATAATTATGTTCCATTGTCCTGATCAGGATCCTCAGTATTAATGATTTCTCATTTTCAGATCCCATCCCGCATCTAGCGATCAATTTCAGATCCCATCTCGCATCTGGCGATCAATTTCAGATCCCATTTCCAGATTTGGCGACGAAAAGATTAAGTTACAAATTAGTTCAATTAACTATAAAAGAGCGTTTTTTAGTTTTAACTATAATTTATATTTATATTATTGTTCATTTATTTATTATCAGTTTGACAAAGGTAATTAAGCAAGCTTATATACTTAGACATTAAAGAGATAGCTACTTCTCAATCAAAACTTTTTTTTTTCAGGTAACGTAATCAGGAAAAACTACGATCAGAAACTGAAATATCTTCGCAATTTTGGTGAGGGATGGGCCTTCCAATCTGGAAACAATGCCTTGGCTTTCGTTGATAACCATGACAACCAGAGAGGTCATGGAGCCGGTGGTTATGGCAGTATCCTGACCCATAGGCAATCTAGGATGTACAAGATGGCTGTAGCTTTCATGTTGGCTTGGCCTTACGGTCTTACCAGAGTTATGAGCAGTTTCAGCTGGCCTGAGAATATCGTCAACGGAAAGGATCTGAATGACTGGATCGGACCACCACATGACGGCAATTATAACATAAAATCAGTGAAGAAAAATTCAGACTTGACGTGCGGTGATGGTTGGGTTTGCGAACACAGGTGAGTGTGTGATTTCTTATTTTTATAATTAAAAGTAATTATTTTTCAGATTTCTCTTTTGATTAGAGAATGCAACATTAAGGTTCAACATTTTCTTCCTTTAAGTGTTCATTGAATATTACCTGTTCTTGACCTGTGTTTGAAAAAGCATAAAAAATTTTTGAGGAGGGGAAGGTATCAATTTATTGAACAGAAATATTCTGCTTTAACTTTTGTATCATTACAATTTTTTTATGTACCATGTTTTTATCACCATTTTCATCCACTGTCATCCACTTTTGAGCTATAGTAAAAATTTCAAGTCTCTAGCTCATCGGGAAGTTAGTTTAAAATCAAGTACAATATTCCACTCGGACAGACATACAAGAAAGCGAGTTAATAAAAACATGGTCCCTCTTTGAACCCAGGACCACGAAATTGAATACGTAGGCGCAACTCGACTTGTGCTATCGACAGATGGTCTTTGTTCGTGTAAATTCGTGTAAGTTCCGAAGTTATGAGGCCCCTGTCGAAATCGGGGTCCACCTCTTCGGAGGGGTTTGAGACTAGAACTCTTTTTTCACATTTTCATGTATTATCATCCACTTCTGATCTATGGTTCAAACTTCAAGTCTCTAGCTCATCGGGAAGTTAGTTTAAAATCAATTGCAAAATTCCACCAGGACAGAAATACAAGCCTCTTCAAGGGTCTGGGTTCGAGACTAGACATTTTTTTAAAACTTTTTTTATGCATTATCATCCACTTCTGAGCTATGGTCCAAATTTCGTCTTTATAGCTCATCGGGAAGTTAGTTTAAAATCAATTACAATATTCCACTCGGACAGACATACAAGCTTCTTCGGGAGCTCGGGTTCAAGACTAGAACGCGGCCGCGGTGGCCGAGTGGTCTAGGCATCGGATCATGGCTAGCATGTCATGAGTTTGATCCTAGTACCACTAAAGACCCGCCGTGTAGGGGCGCGATGCACGTTAAATCTGTCGAGAGCTTAAACGTCCTCCCGTTGGTGTGGTAGTTAGAGAGGGGTGCCAGCTCAGGTGTCGTCCGCGTCACTTGACCATGGTTCAAAATTACGCGGACCGTCGCCAAAAGCCCTCGTGTTGCTAATCAGTGCGACGTTAATATTCTCTCACTCACTCAAGACTAGAACTTCTTTTTTTTACATTTTCATGCATTGTCATCAGTTTTTGATCTAGGGTCCAAATTTCAAGTCTCTAACCCACAGGGAAGTTAGTTTAAAATCAATTACGAAATTCCACCCGGACAGACAAGAAAGCGATTTAATAAAAACATGGTAAAAAATACACGTAACGCATTCCATAAAATGACCAGTGAAAAGTGTACCAAATGTTACAGTTTTTGCAATATTGTTTACCATCAATTTTTCTGTATATTATCTAATGCTTTATTTATCTTAATAGTTTTCAATAATTATAAATTTATTAATTTTATGCCCCTAAAATATCTTTACAGATGCTACAAATGAGCAACTAACTTTAATATTATTTTATTTTTAATTATTCTTCCTGATCTGAAGAAAATGAACAATTAAAGATTATTCAGTTAATGATCATTTGTATACTTTTATATTCAACTTATTTTTCCTCAAAAAATAATATTAAGATTGAACACTTTAAAGTTGATATATTATATAAATTTTAGTTTCACATAAGACGAAATTTATTTGCTCTCATACAGGTGGCGACAGATATTCAATATGGTCAAGTTCCGAAACGTCGTTTTATTCGATGCTGTCGCAAACTGGTGGGACAATGGTAACAACCAGATTGCTTTCAGTCGCGGAAACAAAGGTTTTCTTGCTATAAACAATGATGACCATCAGCTGAACCAGTCCCTGCAGACAGGGCTTCCTGAAGGTACCTACTGTGATGTCATATCTGGTAACAAAGAAGGAAATAGGTGCACAGGTCGTTCAGTTCAAGTGGGCAGCGATGGTAGAGCTCAGATACACATCGATAATTCTGCAGAAGATCCAATGATTGCTTTACATGTCCAGGTAACTTTATTTTGTGTTCTGTGTTCATAAATTTTAACTGAAGAAGCATTGATAGTGCATTACTTTAATACTATGTGTTCAACAAGGGTAAAAAGCAAAACTACTTGCCTCTTTGTAAGAATTAAAATTTTTGTCGAGCATATCTTTTATTTAAAACTTTTTTGATTTAATTTTATGCATTTTTGATTCATGAGCAATATAACATTGAGATAACAATCACAACCAGGATAACACATTCCTAATTACAAATATCTGTTTTGATACATATACACTATCTCTATCCTAACACAGCTTTATTATTCTTTTATTTCCGTACTGTCTCATTGTTCTCGTCTATTCAACATTCATGTTACTACTTTTATTTGACAGCGAGTATATTAACTTCTATAATTAACAATGTATGTTTGCTGTCTCAAGCATAAATTGAAACAAATAGTTTGTAACAGAGATACACTAATTAATTTTACAACACGAAAGGAGGAGGCATTTGAAGTGTGTCTATATACTTAAAGATTTTCGTGATTTTATAAAGTCACAGACAAATTACTATTACCCTATCAAATAATAATTAATTTAATGTAAAACTCTTCACATTAGGAAGGGCAATCTTCCAGTTATGTATTAAACTATATATTTCTTCCAAAAATACTATTAGATTATCATATTTTACATGTATCAAATAACAAAAATTGAAAATTAATATCATATTAGGTGACATAATATTTGGATGATTCTTCTGAGATGTAGGTAACTTTGATGAATATTTTGATACATTAAAAATTCATTCCACTTTCGAATCGAAAAAGAATTTTTAACTTATTTTTTTTCTTTCCTTCTTTGTCTAAGTATTTTCTAACATAAGAGATATACCATTCTTAGGATAAATATAGCACTTGCACAACTGACACCAATCAGCTGATAGCTGAATCTCTTAAGATTTACCTTGTACATTAAATGTGTAAGAGTTCGAAGTCCTCCGGTTTGCATGGCATGGGAAGTGGAGTGCCTGTTCAGATGTCGACCTTATCATCTGATCAGGGTTCAAAATTATGAGCCTTCTGCCTATGGTTATTGGGGTTTCGTACTGGACAGAAACAAACCCCAGCCCGAAATTGGAACATAACAGGAATAATGACCCTGTTGTTCCATATGCTTATAACCCAATTAGTTCACCCATCAAGAAAAACATAACTTTAACTTCACGTTTATCATAAGAAAATTATAAAAATTCTGATTATAAAATGAATGTTATAAATAATGTGAAGATGAATATCTTTTTATTTTTTACCATACAATTAAAAAATATGCATTTCCTAACAGAAACAATTATTGCAAATTATTTTCAGATCTAGTTTAAGGCTATTTTTTAAACTATTACTAATGGCTTTAGATAATGAATCTTATTATTATAGAAGCACTGTTGAATCTAGAAGGATGAGGCATTTATATTTTTAAATGATAATACACTTATTTTGTAATAAAACAAAGTTTCCGGAAATCGTTTTAAGGAATTTTGTACATTAGTTTATTTCTAATTTTGAGTTCGAAGCATATTTCTGAAAATTTTAGAGAGCATATTTCCTATATAAGACATAAAATTACTTTTATGTGAACTTCAGATGCTAAATTTTGCAATAATAAATATTTTAACTTTAAAATAGATTATCAAACTTTAGAAATGTTATTCTATTCTTATTTTAGTTGTCTTTCTATAATTAATATTTTTTTTTTTTTTAATTTCAGGCAAAACTCTGAGGATTTTTTTAAAAAAAAAATATCTGAAACATTCTTTATTACCGAGGCTTACTTTGTGTCCAATAATTGTATAACTGTATATTCATTATCATAGAATTGTAAAACTAACATTTGTATATTTGGAATTGTATAATACAGAATATAACTGAATTATTTGAAATAAAAGTATTTTTCAGTCAATTGATCATTTATTTTGTGACATGACAGTTAAATTATCCTCTCTGTAACACTATATTTTAAACACTTTCAATGGACCGTTCAATAGTCAGTTTTTGATAAATAAATTTCCGTTCAATTGGTTTTTAATAATTATTTAAAGATAATAATTAGCAATATTTTTATGGAACCACTAATATATTCTTTTTTAATATTGAAACACATAGGAAAGTTTATTAACAATCTTCATATATTATCATTAATAGTTTATTTTGTAATAAAATAAAATGAATGAAAAATAATTGCAAGCAAGGTATAATCTCAGCAATTAGCTCTTTTTTATCCTTCAATTTGAATTTACGTGTCGTGATTAGTCGGTAGCTTCTCGATTTTACAATGTAGAAAAACGGCGGTATATAATGCAATTTAATCAATAAAAAGCAATTTCATAATCTTATTTTATTTTTAATCACCAAAAGAATTTCACATTGATGTAATCAAAAACACTATTTTATATATTTTAACTTTTTGTGCGACATTCAAAATACAAAATAATTTCTAATAATACAGATCAATATCGATGCAACGCAAAATATTACACAATATAATATTCATAATAAAAGAAATAATAATTTAAAATATTTATAACGTTCACAGAGTCAAGTACTTATATTTATCGAAGCTACGTTGATAATTATTTCTTTAAAAAGTGCTATAACTGAGGAAACACTAGTTCAGCACTTCTCAAACTGTGGGGTTCGTGATATTTCTTCTAGGGGCGCGAGCATATTAAAAAATTGAAAACAAAAGATTATTTTTAAAAAATTATTAATTTACTAAAAGTAAACATACACAAAACACATTCTGACATAATAAAAAAATAAAATACACATTTACACTGATATAATATACTTATAAATGTATCAGTACTACTCAAAGTAATTTATAGTTAATTTAACAATACTATGGTAAAAAAAAAAAAAACATTAATAATTACCAATGCTGGGCTTGCCATGAACAAAATTTGTAAAAAAATTAACATTTACCTTTTGATAGTTTGTACGGTTTATAGCTATTCCCTTAACTGCTGAATTAAAGTCACGTGACTCGCTCTCCAATTTCTAAGTAGGCGCGCGTATGGGATGTATTGGAGGGGGGAAGGAAAAAAGGAATAAATGAGCAAATCCTCTGAAATAAGTAAATCGTTCACAAACTCTCTCTATATAAAGATCCTTTTATTGCATTCCAAAGTTTTCGGAATAATTTTATGGATAGCAGGGCACAGAAAATATCGTATTTCGGAAAGACGTATATACACGTCCGGGGCAATTAACGCTTTAGCTGAGCAAGACGTTTATATACGCCGATGGCACTTAAAAAGTTAGTCATATTGTAGTTTTAGTGTCAAAGTGTATTATTGAATTAAATACATTGCTATTATATGGAGGAGAAGGGGGGGGGGTCGTGATGAAATTTATAACTGAATATTGGGTCGCGCAAATATTGAAACTTTGAGAAGCACACTGGGTTAGAGAGTAATACTGGTTCTATCGAACTATCGTGAAAAATCATGGGGAAGACACTACGGCTAAATTAAACTGAAGCCGAAAATCCTCCTGTGGTGTGAAACTTAAAAATGTATCGTTTCAGGTGTCATTATAATCACCAACCAGTTCAAGTTTGGCCGTATATTTAAATCATTAGCTCCAAAATTCTCACTACAGAAAAATGACTTAAATTCAAGCCTTGTTATGTTTAATCAAGCATTACCGTTCAAAAAAATGTCTTGTAGATTAGTTTCAACTAAAATTGTTACACATACCAGGAGTAAAGTGGCCGCGACAGGCGAGTCGTAAGTTCGCGTCCTTGTACGACTGAAAACTCTTTGTGTAGATGAACTGAAGTACGTTAAATCTGTCATGGTTCAAAGTCCTCTCGTTGGCATCGTAAGAAAGTTTGGAGAATGGGATGCTAGAGTTCAGGTGTCCTTCTCGTCCCTTGACCGAGGGTCAAAATTTCATGATCCGTCGCCAATAACCCTAAATGTTAAAATTAATATTTACATTGATAGTTCATCATCCATTCTTTTCCTTAAAAATCCTAACAATAAATCTGCTATTTTAATTTAATAAAGAATAAATTCTCTATGTACAGCAACTTTTATAATATTTTCTGGGTTAAGGCTTATAATAATAATTTTTTAAATCATATTGTAGATTATTTTACTAAAGTCGCTACTATCAATGGTGTAGAGGTGAGTGTTCCAGCCCCTCTCTCTTATGTCATCAAAATCCTTCAAAATAAATTAATTGAGGACTGGGGTAGCTGGTAATCAAACTCTAATACTGGCTTACGCGAGTCAAATTCTTCTTTCCCAAATCCAGTTTAGATATCAATCCCCATTCCAGTTACGTCATGTAGCTCTTAACAAACCATGACCCATTTGTTTCTTATTCGGTATCGCTACAAATTAAAAGCTACTTCCAATTGTCTTTGTGGTTCTGTTGGGGACGCTGATCACATTATATGTTTGCATGTCCTCTGACTAAGGACTTTTAATTGGTATCTACATCTCAAAATGCTAAAAATGCCTGGTTCCAATCTATCGTAAGAAATCCTTTCATTCACTCGAAACTAAAATCATGTGTACTAAAATTGCCTCTACAATCCAGGATCAAATTCCTTAGGTGGGATTGGATCGGTATTCTTATATGGTCACAAACGGGATTTTTTCTCTCCTTTCTCAAATGTTTCCTGCCCCCCTCCCCTTCTTTTTTGTACGGTGTGTTTGTATTTTATATTTATATTACTTTTTTTCGTGTATTTGCAAGAATGCTGGAATAAAATGTATATAATTTTTCTTCTCTTACCCTTTATGTTTATTATTATTTTCAGCTTTGCATATGTGTATCTTGTAATAACATACGTATTTCGTTTCATTAACCTTTAATTTGTAATAGGTAATATTAATGTGGGCTACCAAGCGTATAAAATATAAACTTTGATTTTTCTCTTGATTTCTTTGAGAAGTTGATCGCTGTGGTGGTTGTTTCCTGGGGGGTCGTTTTGTAGCTCTAAACCTCTTTCGGATGAGCTCGGTTCCCATGGCCATTCCACCAATAGCCCTCGTGTTGCTTTAAGAGTGTAACATTCATAAAAATTAAAAAAAAATCGTACCATACGAATTAAAAATATTAATTAAAAAAAAAGTATGGAGGCGCGGGGTATCGATCCCCGTACCTCTCGCATGCTAAGCGAGCGCTCTACCATCTGAGCTACGCCCCCTGACAGCGTACAAATTACCATAAACAATCACAGGTGTGAAGTTATGCTTTACTAGATCATGACCTAATTGAGACACCGTGAAGAGAAAGTCGCTGCGAAGTATGAGTGCCTGTTTGGATCACGAAATATAATGAAGTAGTTTTCTTTACAGAAAGAAAAGAGATTATTAATGGCAAGAGAGAGGTGATAAAATATGTTAAGAAAAAATATATCGCTTTCTGATTTGATTCCGTACTTGCCTACCGCGCTTAGAAATGAAGTAAATACAACTTTTAAAAATTATTATGTCGCATGACACTTAGAAGTTTTTTAAATGCTTTCAGAGATTATTTGCATGTATCGGGATGTAAAGCCTACGAGGTTTGAACACAACAGTTTTACATTCATTAATAAAATTCAAACTTTGTAATTTTCCGATATAGTATTAATTTTAATCGCTATTCAGCGAAAATTTATTCACAACCTGACGAGATCTAATCGATACTGTTACTCTGTGGCTACATTAAGATATTTCTGATGCTTATGTATACATAATTAAGAGAAATACAACTCACTCATTCATTCATTACGAAATCTCTAGAACTTTTGGACCCCTACAGACTTGAAAATCGGTAAGTATGGAAGTTTTGTTGAATAAACATCAACTAAAAATGGTTTTTTGAAATTCCACTTCTGAGGAAGGGTTTATGGGAACGTAAAAGATAATTTTGCTTCTATTTTATTAGTCTTGGCTTTTTAAAATCAAAAGCATAGCAAAAGTCTTAAGGCATGGGTCAACTGGGCTCAGACCTAGGGTCTTGGCCACAATTAAAATTCTGTGGTGGAGTTGGTTCGAGGTGGAGTGTCATTTTAACCATTAACTAGTTCAGATTGTAGCTGAGGCTCTAAATCAGGGGTGGTCTACCGCAACACTCGTGCCGCAGTGAGGCACGGCTGAGTTGTAATAATGGCACGCGAGTGAGTGAGTGATAAATATTAACGTCCACTGTCTTAGCAACACGAGGGCTTTTGTCGACGGTCCGCGTAATTTTGAACCATGGTCAAGTGACGCGAACGACACCTGAGCTGGCACCCCTCTCTCCTAAGTACCACACCAAAGGGAGGACATTTGAGCTCTCGACAGATTTAACGTGCATCACGCCCCTACACGGCGGGTCTTTTAGTGGTACTGGGATCGAACTCATGACACGCTAGCCATGATCCGATGCCTAGACCACTTGGCTACCGCGGCCACACAGTGGCAAGCAAAGAATTATTGAAAAATTTGAAAAAATTATAATAAATGAACTAATTTTCATAATTTTATTGAAAATGCGGTTGTTTTCGAGCAAACCCAGTGCCCAACTCCCTAAAAAATTTGGATCAACATGTTTGAGAATCAATATTTTCTATTATGAAATATGTATAAAAACAAAATATCTCTCAAAATTAGCTGATATGCATGAAAAACAACTTAATTTTGTTAGCATCTTCAAGAGCTAATCCTATATACACGACGATTTGGGGGGGGGGAGTACATTTTTAAAAGCCACATTAAGTAAGTACTGATGGTTTAATACTTGTTTAGAATTAAGTGTTTTTTTTTAATTTCTTATTTTCTTATGCCTCTTAAATGATTGAACTTATAAAACCCCTGCTCTATATTATGAGACCCAAAGCTCTCATACAGCACAAGAATGACTTTAATTCAAACATTATTATCAGGCCGTGGTAACCATGGTCAAGAACTCGTGGCTGGCGTGTTAAATCTATCTATCTGTCAAATCTATCTAGGTTGTCTATCGTTTCAGCCTAGTGTCATCGAACATTCGCTGTGTAGATGGGCTAATGCACTTTAAATCCGTCGAGACCTTCCATTGGCAATGTGGAAGTTCGAAGAGGCAGTGTGCCAGCTCAGGTGTCGCCCTCGTCACTCGACCATGGTTTACAATTATTAAGTCTATCGCTAATAGCTCTCGCGTTGCTTTACTTAACGTTAAACATTCGCCCAAGCATCCTTACGTTTTATCAATCGACATCATTCAACCAATCTTTTGTAGATTTTTTTCATTAAAACAATAATAAAGAATTGAAATATTTAAAAAGAATGGAGGCGCGGGGTATCGATCCCCGTACCTCTCGCATGCTAAGCGAGCGCTCTACCATCTGAGCTACGCCCCCTGACACTTTCTTCTCTACAATAAGCAAACAGAGGTGTGTTGTTCTGCAAACACCAGATGACCTAAATGAAATCTTTAAAAAGAAGGTAACTGAGATCGAAAAATATGATAAAGTAAATTTTCTTTCTAGAAGTAAAATAGATCGGCAACAAGGGAGAAAAAAGAGTAGAGGAAATATATTTAAAAAATATATCACTTTCTGATTTCGTCCTACGTTTGTCGGTAGCCGTCGAGTCATAATACTTCTGAAGTCCCGCCGTGTGTGAATATTAATGTCGCGCGCATTGTTCAACTACACGAGGGCTTTTGGCGACGGACCTCCCCGCCGTATGTGTAGAATGAATGGTGTACTCGTATGTGTTGAATCTAAATATAACAACAACAAAAATGCTGGAATTATTTATTAGAAAACCTATCCAAATTGTATTTATTTATTTTTACTTTTCAAGGAATTATAAACTATCGCTTATCAATATAAGTGAATATAAAACTACCGTTCCCTCTCCTCCCTTCCTTTTGATGTGTAACATCTTTACTCTCGGTTGCTGGATATTTGTTTGAGTGATTTCGTGAAAAGGGACGGAAATGCGTAACAGGAAGTCGGGGGAAGCGCGCGCTGTTTGATTTGACCAATTCAGAGCCTTGGGTGTGTCTCTTCGTTAGCCTCGTCTCAGGGTCCAACTCTACTAGCAATTAAGACGCCCGCTTACCGCACACACCAGCAAGTCTTATTAGACTTCATCCAGAATCAACTTGTGATTATTACGCTCAAATGTGTAAGAGTCTCAGGGCTCGTTGTGTTTGATATCTCAGGATATATTTATATATGTGTGTAAACTATATATTTAAAAAAATAATTATATTTCCTGGTAAGCGTCTGACAAAGCTCATCATTCTTAAAAAAATAGGAGTAAGTAATATGGAATTATTTGAATAAATATTTAAGTGCTTATCATTTCATACTTTGAGGTTAATTCCTGTCGCTGTCAATAAAATATTTTTAATTGTGATTAAAAAAGATTTCCCGATTAAAAAAAAACTAATTAAGTAAACGGGTATTTTTGATTTTCTCTAATATTTCTAATTTTTAAGCATGCGCTTCAGGCAATGGCAACTTTCATTCCTTCCCTGCGGGAAGGGCACGACAACAACAAGCATGCGCTTGACGGTGTTTCTTCGCTACCCTCGTCTGAGGGTCCAACTGTAGTAGCAGTTAAGACGCCCGTCTACCGCACATACCAGCAAGTCTTGTCATTTTGGTGGTCACACATATTTCTCCGAATCAGTTTTAAAAATTCAAGATTTCCTGCATTTTGTACTTTTACCGTATACTAAAGGTGGTTCTGCTCTTTTTTTTTAAAAAAAAACTATCACTCGCTTCCCATGATTTTGAGTGGTGATTTTAACGTTAACTTCAGTTTGCCAGAAGCTGAGCCGCTCATAGCTTTTCTGAAAGATGAACTCGAGCACGAAATGAACACTAATCGAAATGTTTCGACAACTAACAGTGGTACTGTTATTGACGCCGTTTTTCAACGATCTTTAAATTCTTTGAAATCACAAGTATATGTGTCATACTTTAGTTTTCATAAATCTATTGTCTCCGCTCTTCCCCAAATTGAACAATAATAAATATTTTTGATAAAAAAACTGCATTACTCCTTGTGTTAATGAAATAAAATTTTCATTAAAGATATAATTATTCAATAGAAAATTATTTCCAGTCATAACCGATTCATTTCTTTCAGGATTAAAGTCACTATTGCGTATTTACCATGATAAAAAGTCAGATGTTACACATCATATGCGACTACTGTAAGACTCGTTTCTTTTTGATGTGTAACATCTTTACTCTCGGTTGTTGGATATTTGTTGGAGTGATTTCGTGAAAAGGGACGGAAATGCGTAACAGGAAGTCGGGGAAGCGCGCGCTGTTTGATTTGACCAATCAGCGCGCTTGGCGGCGTCTTTCCCGTACCCTTGGAGTGAAGTTCTGTTTTTCTCCTTCATTCAAGGAGGGTTCCCTCCCCTCCCCGAGCGGTCTAAGCCGTGGGATCTTTGTTTTTGTTTTGTTTTCTCACTTTAGGACCAGAGAAGAAGCTAAGTTCTTTAGCTGGATCTTGTAAAGATATAACCACGTGGGGTGCAACTCTAGTAATCATATAGCGGCCAGTCTTTTTTATGATGTTAATTTTAGCATTTCAAAATATTCAAATTCAAAAACTCGGTTTCGTTTTCTTGACTCTAAATCCCCTTCGCACATACCAGCAAGTATTATTAGACTTCATCCAGGATAAACTTGCGATTCTTACGCTCAATTGTCAAAGTCTCAGGGCTCGTTGTGTATGAAATCTGAGGTTATATTAATATGTGTAAACTATATTAATAATTAAATAAACTGTTAAGAGTCTGACAAAGTTCATTGTTCTTAAAAAAATACGAATAAGTAATATAGAATTATTCGAATAAATATTTTAGTATATATCTTTTTCATACTTTGAAGTTAATTCCGGTCCCTGTCAATATGATATTTTTAATTGTGATTAAAAAAACTAACTAATTAATTACACGGTTAATTTTGATTTTCTCTAATATTTTTAATATTTAAACATTTACCAAGCTAATTAAATTTTCAGGATTTTGTGATTTACAGAGACGGGTAAATCCAGAGCAGAATATATGCGAGATTTTCGGCAAAAGAAACGCGTGGAAAAAAATTAAAAACTGAAAGAGTACAGCCGAAAATAATTGCGCATAATTCAACTCAACCCATCAGGGATTTTCGGGCACGTGCAACGAACACAATTCTCTCACAAACATCAACGGTCTACACAACTACTGCTTTACCAAATCTATTTGTCAGTCAAGCAACTTTACGATTGTCCGCTCATAGTTTTTTTGAAAAATGAACTCAAGCTCGAAATCAACTCAAATCGAAATGTTTCGACAATTAACAGTGGTACTATTATTGACGCTGTTTTTCAACAGTTATTAAACACTTTGAACTTTGAGATCACAAATGCTTGTTTCATATTTTAGTTATCATAATTCTATTGTGTGCGTGTGTTTCCGCTTTTCCCCAAATTGAACAAGAATAATTATTTTTGATAAAAAATTTTGCATTACTCCTTGGGATAATTAAATAAAATTTTCATAAAGATATAATTATTCGATAGAAAATTATTTCCATTCGCACCCGATTCATTTTTTTCAGGATTTCAGTTATTATTGCGTATTTACCACGATAACATATCAGATGTTACACATCATATGCGACTACTGTAAGACTCGTTCCTTTTTTTTTTCTTTCTATTCAGTGATTTGGCTCTCTATTTATCAATCATTTGGAGAAGAAAGAAAAACAAGATTGAATATAAGAATCTTAAAAATGAATTTAAAATACACCTTTTTATCAATTTTATTTTAAGTTTTCTTTTATTATTTTGGTTCCGAAATGTAAGGTGCGATTTTTTAGAATATTAAACAAATACTCTGAAACAGACTTAGTTTCTTATGTATACCTTATTTATTTTATTCTTACAATTAAGTTCTGCAATACCAAAAAAATTTTTTTTCTTGTGCTCGATAAGTGCGTACTCTCTAGGATAGCAGTCTCTGGTATAGTATTTAACTTCTCTGTCATTATGCATTTTGAATATTTTTTTCTCTTTCATATTCAAAAATATTTTTCCTCAAAAAT
>BMAO01033622.1:0-72093 GCA_019973975.1 Trichonephila clavata | reverse complement strand
AAATTTTAAAAGTTTGTGTGGTGTGAAAGTTTGGAGGCAGGTGTCACCTTTACCCCTCGTCCGAAGTGTAAAATTACGAGGTCTGTCACCCATATCCCTCATGTTGTCTTAACATGTAGTAACAGCTACCGCACACTTTTAAACTTCATGATCACTAAATGCATTATTTTATATTTGTACTTAAGGATTAAAAGATAAATATATAATAATAATAAAAATTCATTTTGTTTAAGTGAATATAACATAGTAATTAATAATTAAAAAAGAAGAAATTTTTTTTAAATGTTACACACATTTTTAATGCAGTGTCCAAAATTTTCTACGGACCATCAAAATTTTTTAATGCAACCCCAGATTGTAACCACTGGACTAGAACACATATAGCGTGCTTGTTGTGTACTAACGATTGCTTTAATAAAACTTAATATGAAACACATTTTAGCAAACTAAAGGATTATTTGAAAATCATTTTAAAACGTGTTTTGTAAAACTTTTTCCTTTTATTATATTATCACGTTCTAATGAAACTTAAACATCGATTATCACGATTAAGAGTATCAGAGTTTCCTGAATAGAAAATTGATGGTGATATATGCTTGACCCAGGAGCTTCGCGTGGGGCGCATAGTCACCCCAGGCTAACGAAATCTTTAATTCCAGGGAAAATATTTGTTACCAATGATCTCGGCAATATCCTCTTTTATGACAGTCTTCAGAGGAACTACAATGTATTTGACACATATCTCTCCCTTTTTTTTTGAGATTGGCAAACATTTTTTCATTCTTGGGGTGACTGAGTTAAACGCAGGAACATTTTGGTTCCGAAATAATTTCTATAACAATGCTAATTTTCCCCCTGTGAACGACTAAGTGGTTTTGATTGCTATATTGTACGACTCATTATGGTTAAATATGTAAATGAACGGAATAAAAAAAAGAGGTATGTGGGATTTCTATTTGATGAATTGAAAGTGATTAAGCAAGAGAACATGATTAAATTGTGAATGTTAATCATGATGGTGAAAGTAAATTTAAGAAAACGATGAACACATAAAATGTTTGAGTTGAAAGGGAATTGTTTTTTCAAATGCTACCTAAAGAACTTTAACAAGAAAGGTATGAAGCCAAATGTGTGTATCACAAGACACCCTGTGGTCTGTCAAAAAGACACAAGCAAGAAAAAAGTTCAAAATCCTTTTTGTCGATCATAAGGGACAATAAAAATGTAATAACTTAAACAAAATATAGCAGTATTGCCTGCAAATATCATTCCTGTAATATTAGCGAAAAGTGTATGCGTTATGTGTTCCTTATTAAATTCAAGCACATTTGAAACCTTTTAGTTCAGTTTGAATGGATTTTCTTTCTCAAATTATCAAAAAAAAATTATTAAATATTCTTAAAAGTTGGTAAATATACTTTATCTTGATTAAATTATTTACTAGAATTACGACTCTTTATCTTGTACAATTAAAATAATTATACAAAAAATATTGGAATGACTCTGTCATCCTTTGCAACCACTATTGTTAGTATAAATTGCGCGCCTTCTCCCAGGTTTACTTGAAGGCTAGACTTAATATTAATGTGGCGCAAAAACGATTTGTGAGTCCTTATGTAGTCTAATCTTATGTTTCAGACATTGCCCATGACATAAGACCTTTCTGTGTAAGGAGTCTAAAGATAGCAAATAGTTAACTGTAAGGGTTATCTGGGCGCCGAATTTATACAAATAATAAGTCTTCTTGTAACGTGTGTTATAAGAAGAGACATTTGATGTAACTCGCTTCCTGAAGTGTAATTTATTTAACATTAGTTTGTAATAGATTCAAGACTGAAAAATACTGTATTATTACTAGTTTCTACACATCTTATGTGTTGCTGTAGAGAGTGACGTTAAAAAAAACCTACACACTTTCTGAAATAAATACTCGTATTACATATTATGCTGTGTAAATATTTTATTTAAGTTAAAAGAAATTATATTATCTATTGTGTTCATTTTTTTTTTACTTATTGTGTGCTCTATTTAATGAAGATTTCACAAAAACGTAATACATATGTTGTCGAAAGTAGCAATTGTGCGTTGCTTGAAATTCAGCTTTTATTATTTACGAATTGACGTCTTTGTATTTTGAACAAGGAATAAAACGTTTGCTTCCATTTAAATTTTATTCATTTCCAGAAACAAAATAAAATTCCTTTTTTCCGGTTGGGATTTTTATCTGAATAAATAACATTTTTGAAGACCATTAGAAAGGTTTTCTACATTTATATCATTTGCGTACGTTTAAATAGCTTGAAAAATGTTTCTAGATAAAATCAGGTGAGTTTAAACCAGCGTTTCTCAAACTGTAGGTCGCGCATCCTAAGGGGAGCGTGATAACTCAACGAAGGGGGCGTCGTAACAATAGACTGAATGAAAAGCCGTTTCCTAAAGATTATTTTTAAAAATTAATAATTTTACTGAAAGTAAAACAAAATATGTTCTGACAAAAAAAATACATATTTACACTGATAAAATAAACTTAAATAATGTATCAGTACTGCACAATGTATTTCATAATTAATTTAACACACAATACTATACTATAAGAACAAATTTAATAATAACCAGTATGTGGGTGGGGCTTTCATTTATATAATTGTTGCAAACATTAACTCTCTCTTAACTTGATAATTTGTAGGTTTTTATAATACATCTGTTAACTGCCATTAAAAAGTTACACTATTCACTTCATAATGCAGCCCCATTTTCACGTAGGCACGCGTATGGATGTATTGGGGGGGAAGGAGGGTTAAGAGAGTAAAGGAGTACATAAGCAAATCTCCAGAAACATGTAAATCCTGCGCAAACAGTGCCAATGTCCTTCTATTGCATTCTACAGTCTTCAGAATAATTTTATGGATAGCAGTGCTCAGAAAAGTTCATATTTCAGAAAGACATATAGTTACGTCGAGGGCAATTACCTCTTTGGGTGAGAGAGACATTTACATACACCGGTGGCACAAAAGAGGTTGAAGTCGTTTTGTAGCTTTAGCGTCAAGGTATTGTATAACTGATTTCAATTCATTGTTATTGTAAGGAAAGGGAGGGGGCGATGAAATTTGTGATTGAATATTAGGTCGCAAATATTGAAAGTTTGTGAGAAGCACTGTTTTAACCAGTTTTTTTGTATTATAAGAATGGATTCAGTTATTACACCCCAAAAAGTAACATTTCACTGAACCTAATTGCTTTGTTTACTGCAAAATTTCTCATTTCTTCTTGTTTTTTTTTCTCTAAAAGAAACTAGAACATTAATAACATAATACAATACCGATTCCGAATACATTTTTATATGAAAGTGTTAAGAAATGAAATTATAAAAAAAATATATTCAACGAAGAATCGAATAGTTTCAAGTGCTTGAGAATATCAAATTTGCTCAATAAAATTTTAGAAAGGCAATTCCCATTTCAAAAAGACACGTGTAAAACAATCGACCGAACTTATTTTTCTTGCTCTATTGACATATGACAACCCGCTAGGACTATGTTTTCTTAGTAAGGTTACTATAGGCGGGTTTAGCAAACAATTTTCTCCAATTCCGCCAACTTAGACAAAATTTTTAAGCAACTAGAAATCGTTTAACCAAAAATATGCCAAGATAAAAGTCAAATGTGATAAAGATTCCTTTCTCTGGATAAAAAAAAGTAACTGACAGCAAATTCGTCATAGATCGATTTTATTATAGTTTTTTCTTGAATTCCTGAAGACGTATGTTTGGATTGCAATAATTCATCTCTAGATTGATGTAATGTTACTTAATTCGTTTACAAATTGTGCTTCAACTAATTATTAAATTAATTAAAAATTTGTTACTCTGATGACAGATTATTAAATACTACGGTCATATACAAGGTGTATCAATACAGCAGTTACAAACTTTCTGAACAGATAGGGTACACTTAGACCATGAAAAATCACTTAGGGAATGCATGGCCGGAAACATTTACATAACACAGCAGTAACGACGCAAGCAAGACAGGGTAAGAATAAGAAAAGAAAGCATGTTTATTGTTCTTAGTAGGGCAAAAATGCTCGGGAGCCTTTAGATGAAGTACGTAATAGATGGCGCTGCCTAAACGAAGCATCAGATGACGGTGCGTGTACACGTGTGGTTTTTGATGCCGCCCTCGGGATGAAGTCTTATTTCTCCTAACAAAGTGATAATAGGATGGGATGTTACGCGAACTCTGAGGTATATGATATACATCTGACATGCATTCCCATTAATTGCAATGTGCGAGCCACACAGTGGTTATACGCCCAGCAATATCACAGGAGGCAAACTCCCAAACACTCCTTCGCACGCTTGCACCAGAGTACTCTCAACACTCTTAACAGATTTTATACATTTTATTTTTAAAAAATACATCATTTTTTATTGCGAAATGCACATCCACTAGTTTGACTGAAAATAAAATTAAACGCTTGTATCACATTTTGAACTTTCTGATTTTGGGAAATACTTTTGCATTATATTAGTCATGGTTAGTGATGAAGAAGCCGAGATGGTAACCTTACCTACCCTTTATCAACTTATTGGGTTGCCATATGCAATTGGAGCATGCCCCCTCTCCCTACTTTTCCTCTAAAAAATGTGATTCCATGCAGACAATATATTTGGCTTTGCTTTTCATTAAAATTTTACTTTTGTGTAGTTAGTTGCAAGTTTCAAATTAATCGTATTTATAGTTTAATTCCTTTTTAATGCCTTAAATTAAAGCAAATTTATTTATTCTAATTATTTTTGTCTTACGTTTGATGCATTAAACTATTCAAAGGCTTAGTTTTATTTAATTCCAAAATAAATTATGTTTTCCATCATGTTATGTACATTAAAAAACCTATTTATAATTAAAAGAAAGAATTCTTAAATGGATTTTTGCTATAACTATTTTAGTCCAGTAACAACATGTTTAATGTATGTAAGTAAATTAGAAACTTACGCGTATTAACATATTAAAAAAAGTTCAGATTCTTTTAATATGATTTAATTATGTAAAATTAAAAATGTTTTACTGTGTTTCTAAAGTTTACTGTTTCTATGTTTATATTGTTTTTTCTTATAGCCTTTCTATTAGAAATTAATATTATGCAATCAGATGGAAATTTGATTATATTTTTGATACGAAAGAAAAGATTTATATTTAGCAACATTTTAAATTCATTGAGGGGAAAAAAGTAACACTAGAACTTCCGGGGTTTCTATTATCCTTAAACGTCCACCGGTGTCATTTTGAAATCGTGATATAAAATATATGAAGTAATTGTTTTTACTAAATAATTGCCAGACTAATGTTAAGTTGTGGTTAGTTTTAAGACTTCTTAACATTATTTCATGTAATTATCATATATTATGACCCTTTATATCATAAAAAACTGACTTTGACATTACGCTTCACGATGCTTGTTTGTGACCAGTGCTTTGTCAAAAAACATTTCTAGTCGCATATCTGGCAGGGACATTACTATTATACGGTATCCATTATGTGCCAACCCTAGCGGTACATAAATCAGGATTTACTGGAATATTATCAATTACATCTGCTATTTCTTCAGATACTTCGCAGTCACTTTCATTCAATCTTACGTCTTCATCGGAATCTAAAGTAGAGGCAATTCATTCTCAGAAAGCTCTCGCAATAAATTCGCAATTTCATCAGGGCTTAGACCTTCTCTAAGTGCCATCATTTCATGGTGTCTGATCTGCACTAAGTTCGAAAATCGAATGAGTTATGCTTAATGAGCAGATGAGCAACTACTATGTAACGAAACACTTAGGCAAATCAATTTTAGTATAATTGATTCATTTCCACAGAGTGAACTCAATAACACTGTATTCAAGGTCAAAAAATGTGCGATAGAATTTAGGGGAGTTTTTTTACTAATAGTATCTACTTAGTGGACTATATTTTGTTTATAATGATAAATTGCTTTGGTGTCGAAATGACAATAGCGGACGTTCTAGGTATATTTAGTTGTAAAATCCCTCCTAATTAACCTAGAACTACAAAATGGTTTCTAGGTAATCACCAGGGAATATTATTAAATATCACGAAAACATTTCAAATTTACTACGAAAATGCGGGAAGGAGAACAACATAGACAGGGCCCGGTGTCAAAAGTGACACCGACGGACGTTGTTGTGATTTTTATTAATCTGAAAATATAATTATCCTAAGCTTGAATGGAGTTAAAATGTCATTGAGACAAACGTTACTATTGTAGTTGTTTCTTGCGCAATCTACGGAAGTTTAACACCATGAAACTTCAAATCATTGCAGGATACTGATTTTGTTAAGAATAATTGCAACTCAAGACCTGGAAGAGCTTAGATCAAAAGATGGACTCTATAAAATTACTTTTGAACACATTAAAAAATTTAATTCTTTAAAGCATTGGTATGAAAAATTTAAATAAACAGTATGTAAACGCATAACATTGTGAAATGTCCATCGGAGTGGGTGGGTAAAAGCTGAACTGCTCGGTTTTATAGAATATTTTTTGAATTTTAACAAACAAATGAAAGAAAATATTTGAAATTTCTCTTTTGTATTATATAATATTAAATAATTATGCTTATAAGATAATTTGTGAAAAATACAAACGCGCACATTGCCAATTTATTAATACCATCTATCTTTAATATCTTAATATTTATTATATCTTGATGAGTGTCTTTGAGCAGAAACTCGCGTAAGAATTATCATTAAAACAACACAAGATAAATTTCCAAAAAAAAGTTAATGGCATAATATAAAAGGAAATTTCTAACATTTTTTTCTAATATTTTTCTGTATTTTTCTGTCAGTCTCAAGTTTCCGCAGATACCAAAAAAAAAAAAAAAATACATTTCCCAATCCCTTAAAGCAGTGCTTCTCAAACTTTCAATAATGATTTTCATCGCACCCGCCATACTTAACAATGTATTGAGTTCAATAATAATACCACTTGATGCTGAAGTTACAATACGACTTTAACTTCTTAAGTGCCACCTGCGTATATAAGCGTCTCGTACTCGGCCAATGCGTTAATTGCAACGGACGTATATATATGTCTTTCCGAAGCGCTACCTTTTCTGTGCACTGCTATTCATAAAACTACTCCGAAGGCCTTGGAATGCAATAAAAAGACCTTGACAATGCTTAAAAAGAATTCACTTATTGGTTGTTCGAAAGTAATTTCGTTTTTTCCGAAAGGATTTAATTGTATTTTTTTTGCACCAACTTCAATTTAAGCTATAACTTTTATATGCTTTGAGAGCTCATATAAAGGCTTTGTGTGAAAATTCTAATAATTCTACGCAGTAATTTTTGGTTGGTGCCCTTTTAAATATGGAGAGCGATAAGCAGCATTTTCGACATATCTTACTGTTTTACTACAGAAAGGGTACAGAGTTTGCGACAGTATTACATATTTTAGAAGATTTGCCTTTTTATTCCTTTTCTAGTTCCCCATCCCCACCCAATACGCTAGCCTACGTGTTAAAACACGGTGGCACTGGGGTGCGAATCGCATAATTTTTAATCGGCATTTAAAAGAGATTAATTATAAATCGTGCAACTTATAAAGTGTTCATTTTTGTATTTAATTTTGTATATGGCAAGTCGAAAGGGTCACTAGAAATTATTAAACCTATTCTTAACTTAGAATTTATTTTAGTATTATTAAAATAGTTCTTAAATTAATTATAAAATACATTGCGCAATATTGATATATTTATAAGTGTATCATATCAGTGTAAATGTGTATCGTATTTTTTATGTCAGAATATATTTTATTTGTTTATTTTGAGTAAATTAATAATTTTTTAAATCTTTTGTTTTCGACTTTCCAATATGCTCGCGACCCCATCGTATTGTTATCACGCATCCCTAGGGGGGCACGCCCCACAGTTTTAGAAAATCTGCCTTAAAGTTAAAACACGCTTTAAGAATGTGAATAAAATATAAGTAATATATAACAGTCCAGATTATTAGTCACATTTAAGAAAAGTATACTAAAATGGAGACTATATAATGAAGTGTATTTCATAACATTTTTAAATAGTAGAATTGTAAATTCAATGCTCATGAAACTGAGTTTCATAGCTTTTGTGATTGTAAGCTGTTAACAAACTACAGAATGCCATTATTCTTTAAGGTAACTATTTTACATATGTATGTATGTAATTTGTTCGGGTGGAATCTTGCAACTCAAAATTTTGAAGCTGAAATTTTGTATACACGTTTAGTTTGGATGACAATGCATGTTTTGACCATCTATATTCCGATATTGCAATTAATTAAAAAGATATTAATTAAAAACGTTAAAAAACTAGTTTTGGGCGCCAACTTCGATATGTCTGCATTGTTGTAATAATGTTATTGTTACAATGCAAAAGTTGGCGTCGGAAATCGGTTTTCAGCCAAACTGGAATTTCATAACGTTGCTATTACCTGTATTAATTAACTTTGTCTAAAAATAATTACATTTCTACAACGTAAAAATAATCTAATTTCTACAACGTTTGCAATGTTTTTACAAATTTATATCTATTTTCTTAGATTCAAATTTAAAACAAAAAAAAGTAGAGCTATTTTTCAAGTAGTTTGATACATTGTATACATTTCTCAACGCTGCCAAGTTAAACTGAGATGGAGTATTGCAGAAATTCTTAAAAAAATTATCTAATCTATGAAACAGACTAAAAAAATTACAGAATCGGAAAGATCATTTATGAATGTTGTTTACGAAATAATATTTGTATTTCTTACGATTTTTTTTAACGAGTCAAAATCGATGCGTTTTTATGAAAATGTCTAAATTGTTGCGCATGAAATTTTTGTTTTAATGAATTGACATTTCGTACTAAAACAGCTCATACTTTGCTTTTTTAGAATCAGTCATTCAAAAATAAAATGCCTAAAATTGTTTTTTACGTTTTTTCAAAAACTCTCAAAATTTTGATTAAGCATTTAATAACTTCGTCATTTATGAAGATAATCTCATAAAGCATTTTTTTCGTGTGTAGAACAATATTATCCAAGATCTGTACGAAGATTGAAAAAAATTGCTTAAACATTACGCATTTAAGAAAAAAAGTTGTGTTTTTCGTCTAGTACCCTTTTTTCGAGAATTCATTTAGCTAGACTGTTCGAAAATAACCAGCAAACACCTAGCAGCAATGATACGTTGAATGAGATGAACAGACTGAGAAACCTGTCCAGTTATAACTAAAAAGTAAAAAATAAATTAAGAGTAAAAAAAAAACTTTTTTAAAAACAAGCCTCAACGTGCTAAAAAGAATAAAATAAACTGTTCCTTTAAATTGTTTTTTACTGTCAAATTATAACGTCATTACTTAATTTATATGATATAAAAGCTTGTCGCAAGATTTAAGTAGTCGTAATTACTTAGTTTGAAACTTTGAAAAATTAAAATCAATCAGATCAAGTTCTTTAATTTGCTTGTTTATCTACACAGGTAAATTGTGTGACAAGCTTTTATATTATATAAATTGTGAAATGGCGTTATAATTTGATAGTAAAAAAAGTTTTAAGGGAACAGTTTATTTTATTCTTTTTAGCGCGTTTAAATAAAAGCTTGATTTTTCAAAAAGTTTTTTTAACTTTTTTAAATTTCTTTTCCGTTTGCATTTTGACATAAAACTTTGGCAACTTCAAAATAATCATCTGTAATTGTTTGTGTTTCATTGGAATGAAAAATAAAAGCTTTATTTTGAAAATGGCTCTTACATATCATTACATGGCTCCAGGTTAAGTGAAGGAGCTTTCCGAGAAGAAAATATTTGAATCAACAAATTATAAAAAGGTGTATAGAACTCAGTTATTATACCTAAAGAAATAGCTATTTATAATATATTAAATTTGTGTGTGTGTGGACAAAAAAAACGTCTAGCTGAAAGCAAAATTGAAAACATGATCACGAAACCTTTTCCTAAAACTCTTCGACTATCAAGAAAATGAAGTCACTGATCTTAAGCGAAAATCCGCCAACTAAGTGATTCCTTCCATCTAAACTAAGAATGTATGTCGCCTCTGCAAGTAAAATTATTCATAAAGATTGAAAGTTAAAAAAAGATTTTTAAACTTTAAGTTCATGTGTTTTTGTCAAAACATATTGCTGAAAGGGAAACAAGTTGTAGATTATATGAAAAACACTTAGCTGCTGAAAAATGGAAATTTGTGGTAACACTCTATGGAGCATGGATATAGTTGACTGTAATAAAAGAAAATTAAATTTCTATTGCTCAACTTATGTGAATGATCGTGCACAATAAATTCATAAGTGTACGGGAAAGTCCCTAAGGAATTCATGATATTTGCAGGATTTTGTTACAACGGCAAATTAAAAATCAGAAAAGTCTTAAGGGAAATAAAATTATAATTCGCTCCACTATCAGTAGAATACTTTAGAACTAATTTTTGAAGAAGAAATTCCATCCGTGTACAGAAAGAACACTGATAAAGTTTAGTTTCTTATAGACAAAACATCTAGACACACGTTTAAGTCAACTGACGCTTATATAGCAAAGAAAAAAAAGCAGAAACAGGTATAAAGTGTATCCCATTTGATGAAACACTTGTAAAATCTCCTGACACTTCTCCAATGGCCTTTTGTGCTTTTGTTTATTATAACGACCTTTAGAAAAACGGCATCCAAATAAACTGAACGGACTTTGGAAAATGGTTCAAGAGGAATGGGGTTAAATAGGCATGACAATTTGTAACGGATCTATACGGTCTTAAACTAACAATCTCTATTTTTCTTAAAAGTTTTATTTATATCAACCAATCTCCACCGGGAGGCCAAAGCGTGATTTATGCAAATGAAATATTTTGTATAAGTTCGGGTTTCGCGAGTTGACGTGTGAAAGTGAAAGATAAAGAGAAGTAAATTGAAGAGTTAGAGTTTTAAAGTAAAGTGAATTGAAGCATCGATAAATCAACTCGCAGTTGTTGACAAATTTAGTGTGAAGTAACGCGACGAGCAGAGCAGAAGATTGAATTTGCAAAGTCGAGAGTGAATCTTAGCTTTTATCTGATCCAACCTAAACCAAAGTATTCCACAAGACGGACCTGCCAAAATATAGGAATCAGGTTAGTGACTTAGAAATTATAAATACGTGTACGTGTGTTAACTGTTATTGTGCGTGCTGATCTTTCGTGGATTCAGTTCAGATTCCGTAGTTCGGCTAATAGTTACCCCTTCTCATTCTCCACTGTGTTTTATTGTTCTTAAATTTGAATAGTGTATGTGTAACTTTCCTTGATTAAGATGTATCAATAAATATAGTGATTTGTAAAGATGTATTTTGAATTCGTTAATCCGCCTACACGTCCAGAAGCAAGTAACGGTAGACGGGGAGATGATAATCTTAGGGGAGGTTATATGTCACGACAAATTCTTAAAAAAATTTACTTACATGGAAAATTCGAGCTAGAGCTATTGTTATGACGATCGAATAGAAGCAAATAGCTACAAAAAAAATACGGCATTTATAGATATAAAATTAACTGTCAAAATCGCTTCGATAAGGTGCGAACGAGTACAGCTATGAAATAGCTTGTAACACTGTTAACATAAATGCCATTTTTTAAAAAAAGTGTATTTATCTGTGATGTGAGCATTTGTAATGACTTAAGAACTGTATAATACGTGCTTACGAGTATAGTAAATTGATAGTAATTTCTAGTTTGATCACGCAGAATTCTGTACTATTTGTTATCAAATTCACCACATTTTTCGATAATTTTTACCAGTTTTTTATATAGTGTATGATAAATGTAAAATAATTAAATTCGATAACTAATAATATTTAAAATTGAAATTTTTTTCTAATTTTTAAGAATACTTTTTCATCGTTTTAAGAATAAATATTTAAAAAAAACGAAATACAATAAACGTATTATATTAAATTATAGGTTAAACCAAGTGTAAAGTTTTTACTTATACAAAATACTGTATATATTCAAATATCTACGTTTATATAGTCTTGCGATAGGTATATATTTTCATTTAAGTGAGTGGCTTTCAAATGTAAAAAGATTCACATAAATAACTAGCAGGTGTTTATGGAGTAAATCCTAATTTATTCTCGAAATATCTCGTAGTTACGATATATCTTACTCTAACAAGAAACAGTGTTCGTGTATAAATCCACAGTAGTACATAATCAAGAAACTGCAAAAAGTAAACATAACAATTTAAATCCGGGATCACAATTTTGTAAAAGCAAATGAAATGGTCAATCACTGTCAAATGTTTGACTCCAATGTTGCTTACTTGCCTCGTCTTTTTATATAGACTGGGAAGAATCTTCTAGGAATTTCTACAGTTTTTTCGCAGAATAATTTTCACAGAACCTTTGAATTTTTCTCTTTGTGTTTGGCCGATTGGCGATATTTGGAGATGAAATTAATCACCTAGCCTGTCATCTTTACTTCCACTCATTAGCATTATTAAAGATTGTTCTATTTTGGCTCACATATTTATATTTTTAGCTACAATAAGTTTTCGGTAGAGAAGCGAATACAATCGAATGTTTCTGTACAACAAAACTAAAATTGTCACTCATTTGTAAATCACAAAAATTTAAATTTTAAATAATCTACAGAACAAGTAAATTTCCATTCATTTAATTTATTAATATTCATAAATATGTTTGCACAGAAAGTCGCAATACACAAAGCGCTTAAAACTAATGGAAAATTATTTCGCTTTTACTGAATTGTAGAAAAGCTATTATTAAAATTATAAATAACACACGAAAAAAGAAAACAAGCATTTTTCATGCCTCAGTTAATTTATTACTCTAATTGGACCCAAAGCTCCTCGGCTCTAATTAAAGCTTGTTCATTTCCTTCCAGTGTTATTTTCGACCGTTTATTACTGATTGTTATCTAGTTATAAATAATATGAATAGAAAATAACATTCATTTCGATGTGATACTATTTGCGTATTTAAATAAACTAGTCATTTAAAGTTCACTCGGTATATTCTATCGAATAAATTTCCATAGTTAACTTAATGAACTCGATTGTGTTCTTTGAATAATGGTAATTTTCTTCCTCGATATAAAAAAGTTTTTCGTGACGCTCTAATAAACTTATTTATCTCACACACGAGAACAATAATAAAAAAGCAGTGTGTCCTGTTCAGTATTATGGTTACTAATTAGAATTATGTAATACATGTAAATTATAGTTTTACAAATGAAGCAATGATATTGAACATTTGTATAATTTCTTCAATGGGGGTTAGTCTGCCATTAAGCGGACAAAGGTAATCCGCCCCTAATTTAAAAATAAAATAATATTTAAAGTATCTAAACACGTTAAAATGACAAAATTTGGTCAGAACACATATTTTTTTGTTTTCATTATTGAATAAAGCTATCATTTCGCTTTACGAGACATATTTAGTTTTGTTTCTACGTTACCTAGAAGCCAGTTTAGAATCAAATTTATAAACATAGAAAAACCAAAAGTGGGTCAATTTACCAAAAGTGGAGATTTAAATTGTTCAAATTCTATCATGGTGATTTTGCTAACTCAAAATATTATGAAAAGTATTACTATAAAACTTTTGGAGCTTGATATTTGTATTATTTTCTAGAGAATATACCAAAATATTTTTTTTGTATGAATTTTATTTGAATTACGGCCTGTTATTTATATAATGATCTGATAAAAATGTTACATTTCTTATAATATATACTCAATAAGCTATAAAGCTATAAAAATTTTAATAAAGCATTACAATTTTAGTACATTTTCTAGATAAATGCTTCTAATTTGTCTTAGTAATACTTTTACTCTGATATAAGTTTATAACTTTTTTCTCTATTTACTTTGAAGTTTTTCAAAAATATTGCTTAAACTTCGATTATATATATTTGTAAAATTTAGATATTTTTTAAAAAAAATATTGATAGTTAAATATTATTATTTATTGTAATTGATTCCAAAAAGCATTAAAGATGTTTTAGTATGCTATTAAAAAAGTATACTCAGAACATTTTCTAATACCTTAATTTAACGTTTCACAAACTGTAGGCAACGCACCTCTAGGGGCGTGTGAGCATATTGAAAAGTTTAAAATAAAAGATTTCAAATAAGTATTAATTTAGTTAAAGGAGCAACATAAAACACAATCTGACGTAATAAAAATAAAATACACATTTACATTGATAAAATATACTTATAAATATTTCAGTAATGTGCAAAGTTTTGTGATGAATAATGTATAATTACTAAATTACAAACAAGTAATAATAATTTCTAATGCCTCTCGGTGTTCTTTTCATATACAAAATTTAATCTCAGCTTGATACTTTTAATGGATTATGATTAAAGTTGTACTGTAACTTTATCGCCAAAGTACATTATTATTGAATTCAATATATTGTTAATATAGGGGTTGGACGATGAAATTATTCTTGTGTGTGAAAATTGGGTCGTAAATATTGAAAGTTTGAAAAGTACTACCTTAATACAAATATACTGCATTGATCAGGTGTCTGAAGGATTTCTTTAAATTTAGAGACAAAATTAGTATATATTTCTGTAGAGCAAAAAAATTATCTTTCCAATTTATTTTAGCCTCTCCTTCCAATCTATCATCAGTGAGTTTTCGGTTTATTTTGGGAAAGGAAACATCATTTTCGAGTTACTTGTTACAAAGACATGAATCTTTCTTATTAAATTTCTAGATTTATCGCCTCATTTTGAGACATGACGTAATCCTGATAAATGATTCCTCTCTGAAAATTGATTCCAATTGGTCTTGAAGGCGACATTAATCTCAAGTATAAAGTTCAGAAGCAAACCTTATCTAGAAACAAATTTAAAAAAAAAACATTTTTAACTTAATTAACTTTTATGTTTCTTCTAAAACAGCGTTTCTTAAACTTTCGATCACCGCGGCTCACCTTTATTTATCAACCTCATATCGCAAACTCCCAAGAATTTGAGCACCTGTCCTTGACTCCCAACATATATCTGATTGATTAAAAGGTTCCTCGTTAAGGTGAAGACTGCCTCAGCTACCTATACAGACTTTTATAACTTTTTTCCTTTAAGAAAATACAAATATATATATATATATATATATATAATATTACAAAATACTGATTGTAAATAAATAATATACACAACTGTATTAAAATTTTTCATGCAAAGGATAGTGCTGCATTTATCTTACTAGCGCTGTTATATCAGGGGTAATATATGAAATCTGCAGTCTTAATTTAGGTTCTATGCTTGCCAGATGGTTTTTGTATTTATTTAAAGGACAAGAAGAGGTGTAAATGTTCTTCCATATAAATAAGTAGCGAACTGAGTTATTATTAATTAATACATGTTCTTGTAGAGTCTTTTCATTGGAGACAATTTAGTAATCTAGTCTAATAAGGCCCATCTTTCAATTTTTCCACGAATTCTTTCTTAGCATGTTGTGACGGATCTATACGGGTTTCTACTAATTTCTTCTTTTATCTTTAAATCAAAATATTTATTTCAACCAACCTTCATCCAGAAACCAAACGTGATTTATGTAAATGAGGAATATTATATAAATTCGGTTTTCTCGAGCCGAGGGAGAGCGAAGTAAGAGGTCAAGTTAAGTGAAGTAAAGTGAAGAGAGTGAGCTGTCGACACGTAGTTTTTGACAAGTTAAGCGGGGTTGATACGTTTTATGTGCGCAAGGAGAAGTGGTTATTGAAGATTGAAAAGCAGTGTAATTAAATATTACGGAGCGTGGAGCCATCGGCATTTGATCCAGTTAACGATAGTGCTCGAAGTTCTCTGGGAAGGAACCGAAGCATCAAGGAATAAGGTACTGTAATTTTGATCAAGTAAAAGCTGATTATTAGTGTGCGGCGTAGTTGTGAATGTGCGCGTCTTAAGCTATCTTAGATTCAGTTGAAGTTCTGTAATATTATCCCCGCATTTGTATATCTCATCTCTGCACTCTACCATTGTTTATATACCTTAATTAGAATTGTGTTGTGTATGTTTCTTAATAAGTGATAAGAATTAATAAATCAGTTTAGATTGGAATAATGTCTATGGATTATTTAGTTCCTCCTACACATCTAGCCGGGTTTTCAGATAGACAGGAGGGTTCGAATGTAAGGGATAACTATAGGTCACCACAATGTAAAAGAAGAAACTTTTAATACTAAATGTGATTTCGCGGAGTCCCTAGAGAAGCTTTGGGAACGCCCGAGGGTTCACGGACCACACTTGAAAACTTACTGTTCTAAAGAATTTAGTCCAGTGCATCTCCAATTTTCAACACTTGTAACCCAGTATTCAATCATAATTTTCATCGCGCCTCCTCCATTCAGTAATAATGTATTGAATTCGAAAATACGATGCTTTGATGCTAAATCTACTATACGACTGAAACCTCTTTAGTTCAGCCGGCGTATATAAACGTCTCGCTCAGTCAATACGTAAATTTTGCAGACGTATATATACATCTTTCCGAAGTACAATCTTTTCTGCGCACTCGCATCCATAAAGTTATTTCGAATTCTTTGGAATGCAATAACTGGATATTGACAGTGCTTGTGAAAGTTTTCTCCCTTATATTTATTCCTTTTCTTCCACTCCCAATACATCACATAGGCGGTCATACGTGCAAGACGGTGGCATTGGAGAGCGAATTGCATAGCTTTTAATCGGCAGTTAAGGAAAAATTATAAACAGTTATCAACAAAATATCAAATTAATTGTTAATTTTGCATATAATTTTATATATGACAAACTCGTGGAGTCACTGTTAATTATTAAGTTTGTTCTTTACTTATTATTGTTAAATCAATTATAAAATATATTATGCATTTATAAGTGTATTATATCACTGCAAATGTTTTTCTTTTATTATGGCTGAATATATTTTGATTGTTTACGTTCAATATTTTAATACTTTTTAAAATCTTTTGTTTTCGTCTTTTCAATATGCTCGCACCCCCTCCCCTCCTAGGGTCATCACGCCCCTCTACGGGGGCGTGCCCTACAGTTTGAGAAGCGCTGATTTAGGCTTTCATATAGTAGGACAAAAAACTCCCCTCTCTCTATAAAAAAGTTTTTCATTAGGATGCAATAAATTTATTAACGATGGCAACTTCTTTATATCACCAAGTTTTCATTGAAAGGACATTGTACTATAGTAGGCGGAATTGCTTGCGAATATCACATTTTTTTATCATAAAATAAGTACAACAGAGCATGGGTCATAAGGGTGGAAAAATAGTTAAAGCGACGACAAATTTTACTGCCAAATATGAATAAAAATCCATGCAGAAAAATATAGAGGTTTGTGTGAAATTAAAAATAAAAACCAAGATTAAGAGCACAGTCTGTGTTTTTATACAAACCCTAAAGTTCCTTCTAGAGTTTATAATACACCATCATGCAATGAATTAGCTCCTATCATTTCGACAAAAAGGCTTTCTGTAGACAGAAAGTTTGATGTTAGAGTTTATCCGAAGAGTGAACACGACTTTCAGTTTATGAATTTTAACTTTCATCATGCAGATCCCATTGCTCTTTCATTAACGATTCTAAATTATTCTTTGCCGGTAATATTGTATTATTCGGTGGAGATTTTCGTAAGTTCTTCTAATTTTATAAAAGATAGGAGAAAACAAGTATATTGTATACATGCTTGAAAAACTATGAGCTATGGCTGCAATTTGTGCAAATGAAATTGAAAAAAAAAATATGAAAACATAGGCAGGCGCAGTTCAGTTTTCTAACTGGCAGTTGAAAATTGCAAAAAACTAAATGAGATTGAAAAAAAAAAATAGAGCTACAAATGCACAAATCTGAAGCAATTCCAAAACAGTATCGCGTAATCTTGCTTATTTTATCTATTTCAGGGGATAATAATGATATTTAAAAGTTATTTATGTCTTGTGAGTGGCAACCGTTTTGTTTGTGTACAAAAGAATAATAAAGAAATAGAACGTGTAAATGGTGCTGTTGTTTTAAATGTTTGCTTACGTTCTATTTTTTAATGTTTAATTATTTAACACAGGTAAATTAAAGTTTTACAATTTGAGCAAAGAGTATGAATAGAGCTGCACTATTTGTACAATTGGGATATGCACAACGGCAGATTAACACACCGTTAGCCATATAGAGGTATCCTCCTAAGTTACATGAAAAATATTTGATGTATAAATGCAATTTGTTAAATTATGTAATTAAGTGTTTACAAAAGTATCTTCAGATTCTTTAAACGCGCTATACATCTATGATGATATGATTATTTACCTTTTTTTTCATTTGTCATTATCCTGCTTTGCTTTTGAATAAATAGGGCTTTTTACCGATATAATAGGTTTTTTTCGCTCAATATACAAGTATAATTTGTACTTTACTTTCACAAACATATACTGCAAAATAAATCATGTAAATGAACGCGCGCGCGCGAGAGAGAGGGTTGTATAAACCCTTTGATCGGTAGGGTAAAATTTTCCGATTAACAATCCCCTGAAGTGAGTTTTTTTTTTTGACAATCAACCTAACAGTTGTTTTTTTCTCTCTCTCGTTCAGGTTAAGTCAATATGCTCCCCTACTAACATTAAAACAATAAATTATTTCACTTAATACATCCCATTTTTAGCCACTATCAGCAAACAAATATATTCACCCTCTTGGATTAGCGTTCAGGGTTGCTGATATCTCGGGTTTTTCCATTCCCGGGAATGTCCGGGAAATCCCAGGAATGTAATTGATGTTGCCTGGGTTCCAAAAATACATCAAAATTTCAAAAAATAAAATAAAAACAAGTTATTTTTAAATAAAATCAATAATAATTATATAAAAGGATAGATAAAAATTCCAAAACTAATACTTACATATATAATGAGCTAAAAATAAATAATAAATTGATTATTCATTTTTAAAATAGGATTTCAGAAAACATCAGATATTTATACTTTTATCACTAAGTCTAGTTCTAAGCTTTGCGACGAACAATCCGGCTGCAGAAAATGCTCTATCGGCTTCAACTGATGTTGGAGGAATTGTTTTTAAAACCTCATATAGTTTTATAAGGTTCGGTGATTTATTTTCAGTCGAGTCGAACAAAACTGCTTTTTTTGTTTCATAATTTTGTTGAAACTAGTACTTTTTTGGTTGAAATATGTAAAACTTTGTTTTAAAGTAACTTGTGCTTTTTCTAATTTTTCATCCAACGTCAGAGGTTTTTCTTTCGAAATCTCTATGCTCTGTTTTTCTGAGTGCGAAGAGTTTGGTACTGATTTCTCTTATTTGCAGAAAACCTTTGTCCCTATCATTTGGGCTTGTCTAATGAGACAATTTGTACTAGGCAATCACGAAATATCGACCATAACTGCAGCTGATTCGTATTTTCTCCCAAAATTCAGGTATTGCATTAATCCTATTAAATTAACGGTGCGTCTCTCATTTATTCTTTGGATTAGAGAATATTTCATATTTTTCGCCAATTCTGAATCATGTTCGTTCAATTCTCCAATAACGAAAGAGAATACACTTTCTGCAGTTAGCAAAGTTGCATTTCGACTGCATAATTTTTCTAAGCCAGTTTTTAATGTATTTTAAGCCTGCTACAGCTGTAGTCATAATTTCAAACTCTACATCGGGCATCATTTGTTCTTCTTTAATGTCAATGAATGCTTTTAAAATTGCTGATTTTATTTCTAAAAATCTCTCAAGCATTGTGCCAACAAACTGTTCCAGCGTATTTTGATATCCAGACAAACCATCTTTTCACAGCTAAAATCTTCTTTAACATATTTTTGTAAAATATCATTCTTGAGAGAAGATTTTCTGAATAGTTTTACTACATTTCTAATCTTTTTTTGTAGTTTCATTTATGTTAGTTACAGAATTTTTTTTGCATAAGTGATATGAAACATATTATCTATTCTTACAGCACCTTCAAACTCTAAATATAATGCTTTGTCTATTGCTAAATCTAAAATCTTTGCGATTCCCGAGAAATCCCGGGAACGAAATTCCCGGGAATAGAAAAAGTACAGAAATCTTATAGAACCCGGAAAAAAAACTCTGTTAGAGTTATTGCATTGGATTTCAGAAAAAAATTTGCTACGGTACTTCTACTTAAGGTTTAATGCTAAAACTAATACTACTTACTGCCAATAGTTTGCCCTACCTCCCTGCAAAATCTTAGAGGCTGGCGTACATAAACGGCTTAACCACATGAGGCTACAAACGCAAAACGTATATTTATGTTCATATCCCTTAGATACAACGCATCTTCGACGTATATATACGTCCATTACAACTCAAAAAATTTAAGGTTTAATTATAAAGTAACGCAAGGGCTATTGGCAATGAATTTCGTCATTTTCAACCTCTGTCACGTGACGAGGCGTGGCAGCTGATATGGCACCCTCTCTCCTCACAACACAACATCAACGGGATTATATTGAGCCTCGAAAGATTTAGCGTGTAATGGCGCCCCTTATGAGGTGGCTGTTCAGCAGAGCACAAACACTCGATTCGGCGACACTCCATGTACGAGCTCTTGACCTTATTTACAAGGCTAACGCGGCAACATAAAATTACGCACGAACTTTTTTTTCGTACAATCCTTTACAAAAACTGCATCTACCCGAAATTCGATATCTTTTGGTTAGATCTGTCATCAGTACCTGCCATGAAGCAATATCCACGGTAATTGACAGAGTCATGCTCACGAATTTGCAACTGCTATTGTTTGGATCAAATCTTGGATCCGAGGTCTAATTTCTTAAGGATTGTTCGCATCAAATACTTTGAGACTCCAAGTCATTACGTTGGTATGGTGTTGAAATTTTGAAAGATGAGTACCAGCTCGGGTGTCGTTCTCGTCACTAAAATGTGGTGTAAAATTAATTGTCCTTAAATCCTACGTTAATAATCCTTGTGTTGCTTTTAAGTGCGAAGTTGATGAATCAGTCATTTTGTCCAAAAGCAGCGTCATCTTTTAAACAATCAAAAAAACATCGTAGACTAAATCTTAATAGGGTGTTTTTATTGCTTGAAAACTGTGTAATGTATTGCAATTTATATTCATCCTTCTGTTGTCCATGTTTTAAAATAAAGCAATTTCAACACATGTGCTTCTATCTGATAAAACATTTAAACTTCTTTAGAAAATAATCCTTAAAAAAAACTTGCATATAATAAATTCTTTGCATTATTTGCATAAAAGATTTATATGCAAATTTTAAAATTGTATCTACGGTAAATTGTTTTTATTTATTAAAAGCAATAAAATGCGGTTTGATGTATTTTTAATGAGCACAATATAAATACCTCTTCATTTATTTTCTGCATATATATGGCGATAAAACAAAAACTGTAATATAATTTCATTTAAAATAAAGACAATATTTTCACTTGTGCACGTTAACAGGATAAAAAACACTAATAACACTTGTTATGTAATTTTTGTTGCATCCCGATACAAATAAAAACTTTAAAGTGATTCTTCTCAGAAAGAAAAAAATTCCTTAGCTTCCCTTTCAGTTGAAATAACACTACTTTTTTTTGTAGTTATACCGAACGTTTTGATATTTTTCTATTTCTTTGTAACAAAGTTAAGAATGCATTTTTGAATCAAAATAACATATTTCTTATAAAATCTTTGAATTTATATAATTTTAAATAAATCTTTAATATGTCTTTATTAGCAATTTTATGAAAACCAATTATGTTATTATAAAACCCTTAGCAAATTTGCTGTACCTAGTGTGACATATAGAAGGTCAATTGCACTATGTGAAAACATTTGTCGATTCATTTTTCTGTTTGAATTTTGAGATAAAATTTTAGCAACTTCAGAATAATCATTCTCTAATGTTTTCTTGGAATTTAAAATAAGACTTATTTTAAAAATGGTTCAAAAATTTGTTATACAAGTTGGGTATTGGTTACATATATACCCAACAAATTATAAAGAGGTGTAAAAATCTCAGTTATATTGCTTTTCAATAAAAGGTATTTGTAACATATTAAATTTGAAAGGGGAAAAATGTCTAGTTAAATGAAAACATGATCACGAAACATCGTAAGACTGTTCGAACGCCGGCAACTATCAAGAAAGTAAAATCTCTGATTGAGAAAGAAAATCCGCTGACTCAAAGATTCATTGTATCGAAACTAGGAATGTCTTCCGGCACTGTAATTAATATCATTCATAAAGATTTAAATTTAAAAAAGATGTTTAAAACTAAAGTTCGTCTCCATTTTTAAAACATACAGCTGAAAGAGAAGCAAATCGTAGAAAATTATATAAAAAACACGTAGCTGCTAAAAAACGAAAATTTGTGGTAACACTCGATGAGACATGGGTATATTTAAGTGGCTGTAATAAGAGATCAATTTTTTCTTTACTCAACTGATGTGGCGGCGGTAGCCAAGTGGTCTAGGCATCGGATCATGGCTAGCGTGTCAAGAGTTCGATCTCAATACCACTAAAGACCCTCCGTGTAGGGGAGCGATGCACATTAAATCTGTCCAGAGCTCAAACGTCCTCCCGTTGGTGTGGTGTGGTAGTTAGGAGAGGTGGTGCCAGCTCAGGCATCGTCCGAGTCACTTGACCATGGTTCAAAATTACGCAGACCGTCGCCAAAAGCCCTCGTGTTGCTAAAAAGTGCGACGTTAATATTCGCTCACTCACTTTACTCAACTGATGGGAATGAACATACGAAATGGCTCGTCAGTGTACAGAAAAGTTCCCAAGGGGAATCATTACTTTTCTAACAATAGCAAATTAAAAGTAAAAAAAAAATTAAATAGAAAACATGATTAAGCTTCATATGGACAAAGCTTTTAGTCACACGTATAACTCAACTGTAGCTTATTTAGCAAAGAAAGAATCAGGAACAGGAAGGAAGTGTACACCATTTGATGAAATAAATATAAAATCACCCTACTCTTCTGCAATGAGGACTGTTGTGCTTTCGGTTTATTAAAACGACCATTAGGAAAACGGCATCCGAGAACACGGAACGGACTTGGGAAAATGGTTCAAGAGGTATAAAGTAAAATTGTCTTGACAATACTAGAGCTATTGTGAAGAATCATGGTTATCGGAAAGGAAGAAAATTGCTAAGAGAATATGGCATTTATTGATAAAAAATAAATCACATCAAAATCATTTCCATAAAGTCCGAACGACCTGCCTGTACTTGAAAATTCAAATTTCATTCGTAAACATACGTTAGTTACTTTAGGAGTAACATGTTAAATTCCCTTCATAAACAGTATTTTTTTGTAATAAATTTATTTTCTACTTGTGATATTCTAAATGAATATCTTGAGTGTGTTTTACATACTACTTATACATATGTTACAAACGAAAAAATTGGAAGAAAATCTTTACATCAAAGATTTTCATTTATATATAAATCCTACTCCCTTTGATTCAGTAATTTTTTTTTCTGTTTTCAAAACCTTAGCATAAATAATAATGCTAAAACATTAGTCATTGAGTTGAGAGGTTCTTCGCCTGAAGGAAGATGAAGCGAATTTGCTTATGTTAATTTCGGAACGAATATCTTTTGATCACTGTGTGAATAAGAGATAAACTGCCTACAGTGTACTTCCACAACATTTTCAAAACACGCACAGGTGGCGTTAACGGGTTTTAAAAACCAACCAATTGGAAGGAGCTCTTTCAATATCGATTGGTACATATTGAAAATATTTACATGCGGAATCTTTACGCTGCTAGGTTTTGTATCTAAAATTTAGACGCAGATGGCTATCTTCTTAAAATAAATGCGCTAAACGTATTCATAAGTTGGGGGGAAACATTCTTATTTAAATATGTAGAATGAGAGAAAGAGATAAATAGAGGAATTTTACTTCTATGCTTAAAATGGGAAAATATAATCAATTTTATAGGATTATATAAGGCGTGCACGAAAAACTAAACACAGTTTTGAAAAAAACTTGCAGATTTTTTTTCCAAGACAAAATTTATTTCAAGTAAAACCCGAAAATTTTCTTTACATAGTTACCACCATTGTTCAGACATTTGTCAAATCGGGAAACAAACTTGTTTTTTCCTCTTCAAAGAAGGATGACGCCTGTAAAGAAAGTTGAATTTTCTAAAATTTCATCACACAAAGCAATCTTATTGTGATTCATCCGTTTTTACGATATTTTTGATTAACTTTTCAACGAAATCATCATTAACAACAAAAGCCGTCCGCTTCATTATGATCATTGGTGCATACATCATTTAATTGTCAAATCCACTTTCTCACCACTCCGTCCCTCATTACGTTTTCATCATAAATTTATAAATGTCAACGTTGAATTTCAACTGGTTCAGCATTCCTTGCACACACATTCAAAATACGCATTATAGTACTACGCACACTGTCGGACAGATCGGCAGTCCTCTTAAACATTTTGAATACTCACTAACACGAGCAGAAACAATACTATCCAGCTGTAATGGCATCGCTTAACTGACAATCAATAAAACTGAAGTAAAATATTGAAGAGAAAGGAAAATTATTGAAAATTCTTAAGTCTTCTCTATTAGTTGAATTAATTTAAATAAACAAGTTACATATAAATCAAGCCATTACAGAATTCATTTATAGTTCTGGATGAAATACTAACAACTTCTAAGCAATTAAATAAAAATAAAATTATACAAAACATTGAAAAACTTAACTAAATGTTTTATTTAAGTTTTCAAATTAAAAAAAAAATCCAATCGGTTTATTGCAGATCTCATTTTTACCATTGTTCTCATAAATTTTATATTTTGTTTGTTTAACTGTTTTCTAGGGGTTGTAGTGGTTATTGTTACTTGTCTGTACTTTCTATTTCCCTCTCATAAAAATTTAATTTAAACTATTTTCTTCCTATACCAACCAATATTTACTATAAATATGCATTGGAATTGTAGATAAAAGCACCATATTATTTTAAACAATTTTTATATGTAAACAATGCATACCTTTTTTTTATTACCTGTGAAGTGCCGTGCTTATGCCGGTAGGACAGAACCCGGAACCTTTGAATCCGAAACCGAGTAACTTAACCAATACACCAAAATGACCATCATGGTGCGGAGGTAGTTACTGGCTTATATATATTACATCACTACATATTTTCCTACCAATGAGTTGGTCAGGCTAACGAAGGATAGTTGCTAATGGGAGCGGTCATTTTTTTCCCTTGTGTGTGTTGGATGAGTTGTGTCACGTTAATCTGACGAGTTTTTTCCCCCTGGGTTGCTCTTTTTGGAGGGTAGATGGCGCCACAAGAGATCAGTTTAGGTTTCGCTTATCACGTCCGGGTTACCAAATGAAAAGGCGCGCTTATCCCGGTAAGACAGAACCCGGTAACTTTGGATCCGAAACCGAATAACTTAACCACTACTCCAAAATGATCATCATGGTGAGGAGATAGTTACTGGCTTATATATATTATATCGCTACACCTGTATTAAAAAGTTAAGAACAAAGAAAACGAAAACACTTTAACATCACACTCTGAAACAGTACTAGGGCTTTAAGTAGGCTGTCATGCTCCAGCATTCTGCAAAATACATAACTTTAAGCCCTGATCAAGAGACTATGATGACACCTGAGAAAGCTCCCACCTCGCCGAACTTCCATACCGCTTCAAAAGGCCTCTCTTCACTCTTTTAGCCTCTTCTAAGGCTGTCTTAGACGATCTCGTAATTTTTGCACCTTGAAACTAGCCTGAGGTTTTTATTTACGCTGTTGCCCTTATTGACTATCCATTTCTTGCAGAAGAAACTGCTATGTATAAATCAGATTAAATATATAAAGATAACTGAAGCGATGCATTCGAAGGGTAGTGGTTGATCGTTTCGTTGAAAAAGTGAATGAAAAAAATTGTGAAAACGGACGGTTTACGATGAGATATTGCTTTGCAATGAGATTTTACAAATATCAAAAACTGTTTTCTGGTGGCATCTTCCTTTAAAAAAGGTATAAACAAGTTGCTTGAACAATGGTGGAAAACTATGCAGAAAATTGTTTCCAAACACGTTTTTTCATGTAAAAATAAATGTTGTTTTGAAAGAGGATATTTTATGCAAGATTTTCAAAAACTTTAGTTTTTGAAAAAAACTTTTTATTTTCCGGACACTTCTCATAGAAGTAAACTATTGAATTCTTGCATATAGAAGATATAATTCCTTAGACCTCAGTTGATTAAACTTTTTTTAAGACATCAGACAACGTTCGGAATCATGATTTTTCAAAAGCGCTACAGATACTTTTTTTATTTAATCTTCAGCGTGACTTCGATTAGATTATACGGATAAAATTGTTTTCAGAATATAGTTAGAATAAAATAAAACTATTTAAATGCAGTATTTTGGCTAAAAATTAACATAGAATTCCCTTTTAATTGGACCTAAAAGTAACCTACAACTTAAAAGTGGATTTATAACTATTTTAATACATCAGAGTGGAGAAATTTTAATAAAAAGAGGAAAGAAAGAAAGAAAAACGCCGATAATTATTTCAATTGGTATTAACTCGGAAAATAACGTGGATTTTTTTTTTAAATATCGTAGTTCATGCTCTCTAAAGAAGTCTTAGCTGTATATAAGCAAAATACTATTATTATGGAAGCGTTTTTGTAAAATCAGAATGTTTTTCAAGATAAGTAGTTCTATGTTCATTTTTCGCCATAATATTACACTTTTTTTATTATAACAATATGCATAAAAATATTTTATACGTGTATTTTAATCTAAGTGACGCTAAATATTAAAAAAATATATATTTGTTTGTACGCTTTTGTAATATCGTGGGTCCGAATGTAGTCGGATACCTTAAGAAAAATTATATTATTACATAAAGGAAATGCAACATTAACATTAATAAGAACCTCTAGCAATCGATTAAATATCAGAAGAAACATATCCTCAGATAATTGGATACTAATTTATGTATTCTCTAAATACCCTATACTGCTTCTTCTAAGCGTGTAAACAATCTTGAAATTAAAAAAGAAAGTCTAGGAAAATACTACTACTTAATTAATTTTCTAACTAGTATCTCATTTTCTCTTTTTTCCCTAATGGAATATAAAATAAGCGCACACTTCCAATTGGAACACATTTCTTCCGCAGTTATTTGGTTTCTGGATTTGTCTAGCTCTAAAACAAGCGAAAATGTTAATAAACATGCACCGAGAGAGGAATTTTATGCACCCCTTCGAGCCTAATGAAGTAATTAGGGGGCTTGTCTTCCCCTAAAAGTCGTAAATAGAGATTTTTCTCCTCTCAGCTTCTGGCATAAAAACAACTCATCTCGTCAAAGAATAATAAAATTTATTAGGTGGATTACATAACATACACAGTAGCCCTTAGGGAGAAACAGAGAATCTCATGCAAAAACAAATTAAATAGATGGTGAAGAGTTGGGCTTACACAATTGATCGATGGTTTGAAGACATTTATATTTATATGATAATTCTTATTATCCTTCACAGTTTATTTGCTCCCACAGCGTGCAGCTTTGATGTGAAACTAAATGAGCAATTATCTGTTTATTATCGGTCTTTATTGTCATATTAATTGGAAACTGTCTGTGAAAATTAAATAGCAATTAGAAATGTCGCTTAAAATTATTCTGAAAAAGTTCTGACTCGTTTTAAATAAATTGGAATGTTAATTAAAAATTTCATTAGTAATATTTTCAGTGTGGTAGTTTCGGCTTGTTAAATAAAATGCTCAATGAATCATTTATTGTTTGTGTAAAATGTACAAAAGTGACAAAAGTAATAAAATCTTATTTTTTTAAAACGGAATATGTAATTAAATGCCAACAAATTAAGTTTTCTTTTCGTGGGTAATTCAAATATTTAAACGTTTCAAAAGTTTGAACCTTTATACTATAATGCAAATACATACTCTTATTTTATACAGTATTTCCCAGAAATAGCTCTCAAACTTTGCCCAGCCATATTCCTAGATAGGAGTACATAAAACAATTCCCGAAGAACTATAACTGTACGATCCATAGTTTATACGAGAAAAATACGTATAATGAAAAGAACGAGGAAGTATGACGTCACAGCCCTTTCAAAAATGAGCTATTTTTCAATTCGGTCACGCGGGGAATCACCTGTTTGGACCATATCTCTTGCATGAACTGCTTTTGGGACAGTCTTGTATTTCTCCGTAATGTCGCTATTAAGTTCCTTGATGACATACCCTTAGCGGCAATGCGCGTACTATAGTTCCAGCTTGATGATGCTCCGGCGCATTCCTATGCTGCTGTTCGTGATAGGCTGGGCAAGGCCTATCCTGACTGCTAGATCAAACGTCGGAGTCCAGTTATACTGCTGCCATAACCCTCAGAACTCATGCCATTTTAGTTTTTTCCTTTGGGGTGAGTGAGTGAGTGAATATAAACGTCGCACTGTCTTAGCAACACGAGGGCTTTTAGCAAAGGTCCGCGTAATTTTGAACCATGGTCAAGTGACGCGGACGACACCTGAGCTGGCACCCCCCCCTCTCCTAACTACCACACCAACGGGAGGACGTTTGAGCTCTCGGAAGATTTAACGTGCATCGCTCCCCTACACGGCGGGTCTTTAGTGGTACTGGGATCGAACTCATGACACGCTAGCCATGATCCGATACCTTGACCACTCGGCTACCGCGGCCACTTGCCTTTGGGGCATTCTCAAAGCATTGATGTGTCGTGACGTAGTGACAATTCAAACAGACATAATTGCTTGTCTGTATGCTGCTTGAATTCGATCGACTCCGAGCAGATGCGGCGTGTGCCCTCATCCATTTCAATGTGTGATCAATCCTGCCTCGATATGGAGAGTGGACACACGGAACATTTGCCTTTTTAAATATTTGCAAATACTACTGCTGTGTGATGTGTCCTGTATTGATGTGGCGTCATACTTTGATTTCCGTACTTGTCTCGTAAGCTGTAGATCGTACAGTTACAGTTCTTCGGGTTTCTTTGTGTACTCTAAGAGAAGAATCTAGCGTTGTAGAGGTTGGGCGCCCCATTTTGGAGACACCCTGTTTGCTAGTGTAACAATTATTATATAAAATATATGAGTAATATTTTTGAAATATAAATGTTTTTTTTTTCAAATGGGGATTTTTTTATTCAAATTTTAGCATTGCAGATCTTTTTCCCATGGATAAAATTAGGTTCGTTAAATTCTATAGGAAAATTAATGTATAATGATTGTGTATGAAAAGTAAGAAATAACTCATTTACCGTCTTCATTGCATTACTAGCTTTAGTAATTTTTTCACTGTGTTTTTCTAATTCGAGAGGTTTTTTTTTCTTGATTATTTTAACTTCCCTTTTTGCGCACAGATGCTTCAGTTATTACTTTCTTTGAAAAACAAATATTTAAAATTAATTTTGTATAAATTATTATTATATACTTGTCTTTGACTTAGGTTCTAACCCGACAGGACCCGTGAAGCCTTAAATTGTGGATTTAGTAAGCGAAAAAAAACTATGTATAATAATTGTACGAAATTTCGAAACTTATAAAATTGTTCTTTTTCAGGTACATTCAAGTGATTTAATATAATTGGAATCTTTTTTTTAAAATTAAAAGTACTCATTTTGACTTCAGAACACAAAGTTGAAAAGTTTGAATTTGATTATTTGCATGAAAGGAACACGAAAATTTTTCGCACAGTTTTTTTGCAGAATATATTAATTATAACTTATTGATATTATAATTGGAAAGTTAAATATTACGTATAAGTTTAACAAAGTCATAACCTAAGTTTAACCAAAGTTAACCTTTCATAAGTAAACAAAGGGAGGTTTTCAATTCATGGTGAAATGTTGTTTTGAAGGAAATATATTTAAAGTAAACATTTGCTAATTTTCCAACCTTTTCTCGGCCGACTGTTTGGCATTTGTTATGTCCTCGATAGTGGCGCCATCTAATCCCTAAAATCTTTCATATCCGATGAATGACTGAAGCAAAGCAAAATGCAACTATAATTCATCGAAACCCTTTCCGAGGAGCCGAGTTAAGACCCAATTACAACAATCTGCTTCGCTACGTAATACTCTCCGGCATTACTCTACCAATCAGAGATCGGATTAAGTGCTGCCATTAACAACTCGTATGATCCAGTATTGCCTCCCATAGCTATTAATTAAATGCTTCCATATGATGGCTTACCTTTCGCTCACAATAGCTAATAACTCACTGGCTGGCTATATATCTACAGATGATCATTATAACGCATATAACATGCACTAAATAAGTCATTGTGGTTTAATAAGTATGTATTGTATCAACATTAAGCAAAATTTTATATTTTTTGTTACATTTCAAAATTTTAAGCAAAATCTCTTCCTATTGTTTCTTTTAAATCGAAAGAACTAAGATGTGAATGCTTTATCATTATATAAAAAATTTTAGGCATGAATTTATCATATACTAAAACTGCTAAAACAATATGATTTATCAGTATTTACTATTAATGTCTCTAAAAAAAAAGGAAAGTGACTCACTCACTTAATCATCACGATATCTCTGGAATTTTTAGACCTACAAATTTGAAATTTGGTACAAATTTTCCCTTCATAGAGTGAAGATCCGCTAATAGCGGATTTTGCGGAAATCAACCCCCAAGGAGCGTTGCAGGGCTTAACCGGCGTTACAGATAAATATTCCTGTTTTTGAACTCTTGGACCTAAAGACTTGAAATTTAGTAGACACGTTCCTTTTATGATGTAAAGATCCACTGTAAAATCGTTTTTTCGAAAATGAAGTCCAAATAGGTGCCGTGAGGGCTGAAGTGGCGTTATAGATAAATATATATAACTGTTCTTATTGTCTCTCTTGGCGCATTATGATCTAAATTGGTCCTTGCGCCATTAAAAAATAAAATTAAAAAATAAATCAAATCAGATAAATATATATTCTTGTTTTTGAGCTAATAGGCCTAAAGGCTTGAAATTTGGTGTTTATTTTGTTGAATGGGAAATCCTCTAAGAATGGGTTTTACAGAAATCGATATTCTTAAAGATGGTAACGGGGCTTCTTGATGTAATTTTTCAGTTTTTGAACTGATAAACTTAGACTTTAAACTCGTTATTTGTTGAGTTATCGTTTGTTATTTCGTTGAGTAGTGATTCACTAAAAATGAGCTTTGCGGAAATTCATTTTAGAGGAGAGAGTTACGAAAGTTTTGAAAGATAATTCTATGATTTTAGAAATTCTAATCTTTCCTGTTTAAATCAGGAGGTTATAGTTATAGGAATGTTTTTGATACAACTGAACCTTTAATGCTATAATTTGAACACCAATAATTATTGATTAGTACGTGTGTGTGTGGTAAATATGGTAAGTTACATGTAGTGTTGGTCAGTGTTCATCGATGTTGGTTGTTTTTTGATAAACGGAAAAATCTTCGGAATTCATTTTAATCTCTTTTTTTTTTATTTTCGTATGAAAATTCAATGTGTGTGTGGCGTTATGACATCACGATAAACATAGCATAAAACGCAAAGAATGAAAGAGCTGCAATTATTTAAACATATTTACGACTACGACACGGAACAAAAGAAAGAACACAAAGAAGTTTCGCTTTTTATATCGACTGTGAAGATCACGTGACTCCTTTATAACAGGAGATATGATTGGTGAGAAACGTTCGGGAGCGAGTTTTTCTGATGCAATGTTACTATTCGATTAAGATTAAGCGGTATCGAAACACCCTATACAGATAATGTTAAAAATTCCTTTTTCGATGTTTCTTTTCTAAAAATCTGTTGTAAATACAACCCCAAAATTTTTTTACAAGTTAAATATAGATTTAGTATTATACTAAAATGAGCTTTTTTAAAAAATTTCATTAGTTTTTTTTTTAAAAAAATTTATTTGATGTATTTCGAGAAAAAAAAATTTTCGACAAAAAAAAAACCGTTTAAAAAAAATATATTCAAAATTTTGCTAAAAGCTCATTCCAGTAAATAGTACTAGAACATACAAAGAATGTGTCATATAAATTTTGTGGACATAAAATATATTCTTTCTGAGAAAAGGTACATCGAACCTTCAAAAATGACATTTTGAGAAAAACACATTTTTATAAAAAAAACTCACCTTATCTAAACATTCCAGCTCCATATTCCAAATTTTCAGCATTTTTTGAAAATTCACCCTCTTGCATTATTATATTTTAAGTCTTTTTTTATCTTTCTGACCTCTTTAGTTTTTTGTAAATTGGCATATCTTGCCCTTGTAATCCTCTCTTTATCGAGACGTTCCATGCAGCATGTCGCATAATATCCAGGCTCTATGTTTAGTTTTTTTCAAAATATCCAACTTTGTTGCATTCCCTTTATTAAAGGATGCAATAGCATCATATGTACCAAAGGAAAGTGTTTCTAAGTGCATGAATGTCTTTTTGGGGACACGAGACCAAATAACATTATTAATGCTTTCATTTGGATTCTGCGTGTTCCCATGTAAGCATTTTTTCAGTAACTCTGGATCAGAAAGATCCCTAAAAATAGGCCTAATGGCTTCCACAACAGCAACTGGAAGTTTATGTTTGTGAAGGTAAACTTTATTTTCCAATTGTGCCTTCTTATAACGGCACCAGGTATCAGGACCTGATGGACAAAATCCATGTTGTGGATTTTCATCGGTTGATATTTTGTGAAGAAATATTGCCCATATATACATAGCTTGTCGCATATCCTTCACACTTGACAAATTTCTTCGAATGGCAAGGCCATAATAGGTTTGCAATTGGTCAATAGATGCTTCCGTTAATCTATTTTTTCCACATAATACCTTGCCATCTGACAATTTTTTTACCTCTCATCTTTGCTTTGAAACGTCGGAGGCGAGATCCCATCCGTATCATAACATTCAAGTTTTGCGATCGTACAATTATCACAGATACTTTATTTTTCATAATGTTATCAAAAGCTTTGGAGTCTCCATCTTCTAAATATTTCGTGTAACGCACATCATAGCGTTGAACAGAGCCCTGATATATCGATATAGCTCCATCGACTTCCATTCGTCCACTATACCCGTCGAAGTACTTGCAGACTGGTCCATGTTTCTTTTTGTCTTTGCAAACACAATGTTTCAAAAATATTTGGGTGCCAATTACTTTTCCCGTGTCCACACTCGTAACTGTCACGACACCATTCATGGAGGAATATCCTCTCTTCTGCCATGTTTCTTCAACCGCCACAGAAATGTCTCCAATATTCTGATTTTCTTGCACTGCTTCTTCTACGGCATCTTTCATCGTTGTATCACACACATCCTTGGTTGCACCTAACAGCATTTTATTATAATTTGAGAACTTTGTCGGTGGGGTTGGTAAGTTCATGACTCCACAAAACATTCGTGCAGCCTCTGCACCTTTCCCTATGCTTTTCATTGCATAAACAAACCTGGTGTTCATTTCGTAGGTGCTGGGTTTCCCAATTTCAGCTTTGCACTGCTTGGAGGAACAAAACTTGCAGCTATAACTGCAAAAATCACAGAGTATATCAAGTTCAACAGCTCCACCTGAACAATTTTCTTCACAGGAAAAGTTAAGTCATGTTGCTCCACACTGTAAACATTTCACAGCCTCAGAAAATATACCAGCGAAAAAATATTTAAATCTACAATAGCATTTTTAAATCCACTATTATACTCACTTTTGTATGAGTTATTTAAATTGCTAAGTTTTTTTTCTGAAGCAGAAATATTACTATTAGAAGCAGAAGACTGCTGTGGTACAGAATCACTTGTCACTGTTGATTCGGAATTACTTCTTCTGCCTTAATTAAAATTACCTCGCCTTTTTTTAAAAAACTTTGCTGCTAGATCTAGGCATTTTAAAAATAACACAATAATATTTAAAATCAAAATAATAGCGTTGTAAAGAGCTAAGCAGGTCTAATTACTATAAACACAACTTGAGCAAAACAAACAGCGTTTGAACGAACGATTTTTTTCAAAAATACAAATGTAAACAACGTATAATTAGTTGTATCTCTGAAGCCGTTCTTAGGGAGAAAAATAACTGAGGCTTGGCAGCTAGCATCATGAAAGAAATTTTAAAAATGACGTCAAACTTCTAGCTGGCCAAAGAGGAAGTGCAATGTTTACCTTTTTTCTGTCCATTTAAATCGGTGACGTGCGTTTAAATAATTCTTTAAAAACAAAATTTTAGCACTTCTAATTGTGCTAGAGATTAAAGTGAGGTATTTTTGGAAAGGTAATGAGTTAAAGAATTTAAAAATGCAATAATCTGAAATTGACAAAAAACAATTTTTTTAGCCTTCCAACTGCCCTTATCGCTTTAATACTGAACCGAAGAATTAAAAGTATTTTAAAGGATACTCTCTCTCTCTCTCTCTAGAGGAAACTATTACACTATACATAAAAACAGCATATGTCCATACATGATGCAAACCCTGTGAAGCGGGTTAACAGCTAGTATACTATACATTGCTCTAGTTTTACCTTAAATTTAACAATAGGGAAATAGGTAAACAAACAGTATAAGACAGAGTGTGAATAACGTAGTAATATATCCACTACTGTTTTTAATATAAAATTATACAGTTGGGCCTTTTTCATTGGGATCTGCATTTTTTTCATCTTCATTTAGAATTTAGAGTTCGAATTTTGAAAGCAGGAAGGTTAATTTTATTTCATTAACAGTTTTAACACAGAGCACCAGAAATTCCCCATGGTGCTTCACGATTACTTAAACTCAATTAAGTTAATGAACTAGCCACAAACGCAAAACCACTTAATTATCATTCTAACTAGCGTCTAGTTTTTTGCTCAAACGCTTGAATATATTACAAACTATCAGAATTCCCAGTGTGGGTCGAATTTCTTAAACTATTTACTCCGTTTCAATGTATCAAAATGAACTTAAAAATAAACTGCGAATAGAATTTATATATCTGTGCATTAGGATAACGAACTAATTACGGAAAGAGGTGTCCCATAAGATTTTTAAACGAATCTTTTTTTCACCTTCCCTGCCGCTAACTCCTTGATTGAAAACATTGAATATTGAATCACCTATCTTACGATTCATCCAATTTGTTTTTTTACTACTATTTTTAAAATCTTTTTCCTGTCTAGATGATTTATATTCTCCTTACGTTTGTTGATGTTAGTTGGTCCCCCCCCCCTCTTAGGTTAATATTGAGTTATTTCAATTGGTAATTTACGGTTTTAGTTAAAATATTGTTACGAATTTCTGGATAATTATTGCTTAGTATTATTTTAAAATATTTTACACAATTTTATCCTGCATGTTTAATGCATTATTATTTCTTTCTCTTGCATTTATTTTATGATAATAGCTGTAATGTTCGCAAGGAATCCCGTCCTTTACATCATAACGGTGTTTAAATCTTGACTTTGTGAAATATTGGCTATGCAACTAGGTTGGCATCATTTTTGGTGACCATATGGATGCTTCTCGAAATTACTGGAGAAGTTCATGAAGTCTTGACCTATGACATAAGCGGATTGTTCGAAAAATCAGTAGAAGGTAACTACGTAAATAGATGTCACTTGCTAAAATTGAGTTACTTCTACTTCAGCTGTTGAAACACTTAGGTCTGTCTGACTACGACGGACAAAGATTATTTGCTTGCGAATAATCTTTATCGTCATGTCTCTGTATTTTTAGACATTGATAGCTGCGTTGAGGTGCTGTAAAGGGCGCGAGAATCTTCTGAAACTTTGTACAAATTTTAAATGCTGTTTAGCCTGTATTTTAAAGATTGTTCTCGACAATAAATTTAATCGCCCTTGAAGAAATGTTTGTTTTCTTTGAGATTGATAGCATACAATTCACAAACACCCGATCTACGCACCGATATTATTTTGTACGTTAGGGTTATTTAGTCATTTAAGTCATTTTCATTTGGTTTCAATGCATGAAAAAATCCCTTTCATTAAGATGAAAATTTATCTCTGGTTTCAGGTGTAAATAGCATTGCGGTGATTAGATACTATGTTTAGTAATGCTATTTACACTTGATTTATTTAAAAAATTAACATTCAAAAATAAAGGTAATATTTTAAGGGGGTCTCAGGGGTGGTTAATTTTGTCTCGAGGGCTGAAAATATAAACAATTTACAAATAGGTATAATTATTTGAAATTAAAATTAGTTAATTGAAATCTTTCCAACATTTCTAAAGGAATTGAGGTTTCAAAAAATATAAAATGTTTAAAATATAATCATATTTTAAAAAATTTTAAGCATATGGAAATCGGGAACATTTTTGTCATAAATATTAAGTTTATTATACGCTGTGCATGCTATTTTCTAAAACAGTAGTCTTTAAAGTATATAGAATTATAATATATATCAAAATCTTAAAAATTTACCTAATTTTAGTAATAAATATCTTTTGTGTTTCAAAATATTCAAAAAATATTTGAATTAAAAATCTATCTTTTTTAATTTTAAAAAAATGTAATTTATTATTCAATTTATATAAAAAAAAGCTGCAGTGTAATAAGGATACATTTGCAAGGACTGAGATGTCCTCTCAGTACCGCGTAGAGCTGTTGGGGAAAGGGAAGGATGGTTAGAGCCATATCAGCAGTCAATCTGTTTAATGAGCACATAATTCTAATAATTCAAACGAGAAGAGATGTTCTCAATCTAAGCAATATGTGGATTAGTAACGAGATACGCGAGTTATGAGAAGATTTTAAATATCGACCCTCCTATATATCAGGATGAAATCTACTATCCAAATTGTCAGTGCAATAATTTAACTTTAGTGACCAATCGTCACTGTAACTCTTTCACCTATCGAATCTCTGAAATACGTAATAAAAGGGTATAATACCTGATCAGTAGCAATCTGTCTTATCTCCTTACTTTCTCTATACCTTGAAAACCTAGAATATATATAGCTGAACTTCACATGTCTGGCTATGAATAAATTTGAATTGATAGATCAAATATCTCCCAAGAGGATTATATTAAAGAAGAGATGCTTATAGATCCATCACACATTGAACTTTATAAAAAACTTATTGATAGTAATTAGAAGTATATTAGAAAATATCATGCGAACCTAAAACTTAATTAATATTTTGTACAGTAATGTTTCTTATTTTCATATGCTGATAGTGTTTATAAATTATGATTATATTTAAAACATTTTACACTATTTTTCAGCCTTATTCCTGTATAAATGATGTGTAAATACCAGAATTATTTAAGGTATCCGAACACGTTCGGAGTACTTTTTAACAAAATGTCATACTAAAACATTATAAATGCTCTTTTAGGACTCGATACCAAGAAATATTACTATTTAACGATCAAAATTTAAAATAAATTATCGGAATTTTAGAAAAATCACAATTATAAGTGAAATTTTAGCAATATTTTTGAAAAACTTCAAAGCAGTTAGAGAAAAAAGTAATAAACATATAATAGTAAAAGTATTACTAAAATAAATTAGATGCATTTATCTAGAAAATGTACTAGAATTTAATTTTTTATTAAAATTTGAAAATTTTAGAGCTGATTGAGTAAACATAAGAAATGTACATTTTTTATAAGACCAATATTTAAATAACAAGCCATAACTCAAAACGCATTCATACAATAAGAAATATTTTAGTACATTCTCTAGAAAATAATATAAATATCAGGTTCAAAAAGTTTTATAGAAATACATTCGTAATATTTTGAGTTATCAGACTCGTCATGATAGATTTTGAGCCATTTAAATGCCCACTTCTGGTAGATCAAAAACCCACTTCCGGTTATTCTAAATTTACAAAATTGATTGGGCCTAGGTAGTGCAGAAACAAAACAAAGTATGTTTCCTGAAGTCAAAAGATAGCTCTATTCAATAAAATAAAAAACAAAAATGTCTGTCTGGACTGAATTTGGTCATTTTCAGCGTGTTCGGATACCTTAATTTTAACTTTAAAGTATTATATCTTTTTAAAAATTGTTTATATTTTCACCCATCAGACAGATTTATCACCCCTCAGACGCCTTAAGAAATACATATCAGCACTTGTTGCTCTTGCAGTTTGCAGTGTAAATTGATGTAGGAGAGAGTACCTGTACTAGATACAATCCTGAATAATCTAGGGCGAGCTATAACATTTTTCATAATCTCAACATGATTATTCTAGAGAGCGTTCAGATATTTCTTTTACTTTTCACTATTGAAGTTCTATTATGGCATGGATTTGAACGCACCTCTCTAGTCAATTGGTTAGAATTGCTTTCATAACTACAGCTATTGGTCTATGTTTACATGTACTGTGAACAGAGCAGTACCTGCAGTCAAAAGAGGGTGGCCACGATAGCCAAGTTGTCTAGGTATCGGATCGTGGCTAGCATGTCATGAGTTCGATACCAGTACCACTGAAGACCCGCCGTGTAGGGGAACGATGCACGCGTTAAATATGTCTAAACCTAAAACGTCCTCCCGTCGGTGTGGTAGTTAGGAGAGGGGGTTCCAGCTAAGGTGTCGTCCGCGTCACTTGACTATGGTTCAAAATTACGTGGACCGTCCCCAAAAGCAATCGTGCAGCTGAACAGTGGGACGTTAATATTCACTCACTCACTCGCAGACAAAAGAGATATGGTGTGAGTTTAAGGTGTCTTGAGTTCCGGTTTCCATTGCCCTAGCCTTACCTACAAATTTAATTTTCAAAGGATGCCATCCGATCTTCTCACACACCAATGTTATGTTACCTGGCTTTTTTTTGTCGGAATGTAAAAGACATCACAAGGAAAATATGTTTTTAAAGTGAGATTTGTCAAAAATTCTTAGTGAAAAAATAACTCTTTACCATTTGTTTGCTGGCCGATTTCATTTGTATTATGTAAACTGAAGTGTTTTTTCAAATATACCAACAGTTGCTTGTAGCTGAAAATTTGTTGTTGAGTGAGGGCTTATTATTGTCGCAATATGAAGCAACATACCGACCCTTGGCAACGAACCTCGTAGTTTTAAGCTACGTCCAAGAGAGCAGGTCGATATTTGAGCTCTCATTCCATTCTCCAAACTTCCACTCCACGCGAATGGAAAGATTCAACCTCTACATATTAGCCCTTTAGTGGCACAATGACTCACCACGACCTTGTGACAATGACCACTAGACCACCAAGTCACTAATAAGATAATTCTATTTCTAACCCGGGGGGGGGGGAACAAAACGATTTGCTGCGAACTCTTCTCCACAAATCGAACAGAAAAGGAAGGAACCTTACTTACTTGCTCGGGAGAATAGAGCTCACTCAAAGGGTTTCGAGCTGCGTACAGACCCTCATATAAATCGCTTTATTTGTGTACTAAACAAAATACATATACAAAATGGTTCTGAATGAGGGACCCTCCCCCAAATTCTTGAGAATAGGGGGAAACATACAGTAAAATTACTTTACAATTTTATACAGCAATGCAATTACAAAAAAAACACACACACACACACAAACATGAAGACAAACACAGATGTTGTCTAGCTAAGGAGGCAGGAAAGACTTTAAAAAAGAAATAAGAGATGCGGGGAAGCCATTCTTGTAAGGAAATGCAAAATTAGGGAGGGGGGAATGTTAGATAAAGAGAGCGAAGGTACAGACATTTTTCTTTTATTATATTTTAAAAGCGCTAATAACTGTCCGGAGGAAGGAATTTTTACATTGATTAGTCATCCAATAAAAAATAAATGGCTCTGATGATGGCCAGTTAAAAATAAGGTAATTTCCAAGGTCATTATAAAGGACCAATCATACTCCGCTCGTGCTTCTTAAATTGAGCAGCAGATGACATTTCAGTGTAAAACTCCTGGTTGTATAATACTCTCAAAGGAATACATCCTCAATAAATCACAGCTAGTGGTTGGTGAGAACGGCTACGATACATTCTTGATATAGATCCATCATCTCGAACACAGACACCCATGATGAACATTACAATTCACACACAGTGCAACTGGAGATATATATCAATTGTAGTAATGGCTGGAAAGAACAACATTCTCTAATTATCATTTAGAAGGATCTTCATCTACAAATTTTTTTTCTTCCTTGGGAGGAGGTATGCGATTTCCCCTTCTTTTATAAGACACTACTAGAACAAAAAGGAGTAAAGGCTGACTGGTCCGAGGGGAATTCCTTCATTACTTAGTTGTTAAAGGCAGGGTAAAAGTAAAATTTTCTGCGGACCCGTATAAAATCAATGCCATCTACAAGGTCTTCATAAGTAAATCTTTACCAACAATCAGCTTAAATCATACATTTTGCAAGTCATAAGGAAATTTATAGTTGTAACTACACTTGTTATAATAACTGTAACTGACTATACCAAACCAGAGAAATGGTCTCTAAAGACTACATAGAATTTCAGTAGAGGCCAACCGAGGAGAGGATTTGGTCACTATGAAAAACTATCACTGTTCTTCACCTATTATTTTTTGTTAACTATATTTGCTGTCTTTTTATAATCCAACTTAAGTTAATAAATAATTTTACGCTGAAGTATATTTTATTGAACTCAACCTTGTAACATACGAGACCTACTCTCGGAGCCGGCTAGAGGTGTGGGAGGAAGTGAAGTACGACTCGTCGTAATACTTTTCAACTATTTATTCAGCCCACTGATTATCACAGACACAATTCAAATATCCAAATAAGATGAGAAGTTCCAATTAAGAGCAGAGGGGATTTTGCTACGAGAGACGCGAATTCTGAGAAGGCTTCTTTTTAATTGATCCTCCTTTATGGATCAATCAACTACTTTAATATTTGATTTACAATTTAGCTCTCGTGACCAATCGTCAATTAAGTTTCTTCAATGCCAGAAACGCGCTTTCAATGTTTACAAATGCCTGATCAGTAGATATCTTTCCTTATCATCAGTTTCTCTATTCATCTATTCACCTCACTAACTAGAAAACCTATACTATATACATAACTGACCTAATCTGCATATCAAGGTTTCTTCTTCCAAAAGGGTTGGTTGTGAATGATAGCTCAAACCTCCAAGTCTTGCCAATGTTAGTTTAATCTTGAACATCCAGTGAACTGCATATCAAATATTAATCCAACAAGAGTGTTTTGCGTCACTTGGATATTACAAGATCCGTTGCCAATAGCCCTTGTATTGCTTCATAGGGAATCTATAAACGTTCTATCAGTCTGAAAAAACCACGAAGTGACTCGAATGCTCAGTGACTGAGAGTTATATTTAATGATTCGATCAATGATTGGAGATCTTTATTTCTCATTTATTTTTTCTTCACAAAATTTGTAGATCACTAAGGGAAATGTTATTTAAATATTTACCAACACTGTTTATCACCACATTAATCTGAAAATGGAAGATAAATTAATTTTCAAACAACGGATCATTCTTCTGGGCAAATCATTGTATCATTAATTTTCATTAATCTTGATGTTTTAATCGCGATACTTGAAAGGGCTTTTTGATTTAGTCTCGTAATCTTTTCGTTCAACTAGAAGAGCTTGACGTATTAGCGATTTAATCTTCTAAGTGTGTTATTAATAGAGCTTTATGTTATTAGGCGTATAATTTGTAAGGAGTGATGAAATTATCAAAATTATTGCGCCTCTGGTAGGCTCTTAATAATTGCTAATTATGGAGCTTGGAAAATTAAAATCATTTGAATAATGGTTTCATTGTTTGCTGTAAACTCTAAACTTTTTTCGTATATGAACCCAACTCTTTTTTTTACCAGGTATATTTTTACACAAATTTCAAATTACACGGTGCACGAATTAAACGATTTTTATTTTATTTTTACATAAATTTTTGTTTTGCACGATTTTTTATAAAAATTTGATGATTCGTGCCTTCAGGATGAGGACGATTTGATCGAATTTTTGACTGTATTTTTTAAGAAAAGAAAGATGTCAATAATGAAAAGGTTAAAGGGTGAAGTTCAGCTACTAAACAGCTGGTTTAATTCGCAAGGGTTTTGAATTTGCTTGGTTTTCTTACTCATGATCCTAATTTAAAGCATACATTTAAAGTTATACGTAATCATAAGTTTTGTGTAGCAGAATATCAAGTATTATAAAAGCAACTTGAGAATCCACAAAAATCATCCCCTAATAACAGAATATAAACTGTTATTAGGGGATGATTTAAAATAGTTTTTTTAAATTTGTAAGATAGGTTGGGAAATAACATATTAAAAAATAGAGCTTTGCAGGAATAATTAGTTTTGGTTTTATGCATTTACGAACGGTAAAAGGTGTTCTTCTTAAACTTTAAATGTTGAAGATGTGTTTTCTATTCCCTAAGGTCTTTTTTTTCAGTTCAAGATAGAATCTTAAATTTTTTTGCAGATGCTTTCATATGTATATCCATATGTAACAAAAGTTAGAGTGGATTCAAGTGTAAGATCACTGGTTAGATTTTTTCTTTAAAAAAAAAAAGCTAAAATTAATATTTTAAAAATGTTCGTGCTTTTTCCATATTTAGGTATAAAAATAATTATTAAAAACGAACAAGCAAACAGAATTTTATATCCATACTTTATTAAACTATTAGGAACTAAATTAACTTGATACCTTGTTGTGTATCGCAGTTCTGCACCACAGGTCCGGGCTTCAAACCGCGGGGGTTGGACAAGGCCTATTCAGGTTTCCATCCCTTCAGTGGGACGATAAATGTGTACCAAGCTTGTTTGGGAGCTAAACACTGGGGTTTCGCATCAGTCTGACCAAATGACCGGAACATTTGCTTTTGCATCTCCCTAACCACCCGAAGAGACGAATACTGAGACGGGCACTATAGACCTTAGACCCTCGTGGGCTGTTGCACCACTAACTAAGAAAAGTCTAAGAAACACAGATCACTTAAAATGACTAGAAAATTTTAAACTTTAACATTTTATAAGAGTTCAAAAAAACTTCAGACTTTCATAATTTTTAAGGGAACACAGAAGGATTCAATTGTAGCCTAACTAATTTTTTGTTGCCTAATTTATTCTTTATATATTTTTCTATAACCTCACAAAATTTGAAAGCTCTTAACTTAAAAAAAACGCAGAATTATGATAGCTTTTACGTTTATTTTTATTCACATCCCTATGGCAAATCAAAACTTTAAACTTACTTATCTCAGAAAGATAAAATAACTAGTTTGTCTTCATTTAAAATTCTCAGGCTTTTTTTCTAGTGTGCCTAATATTCTATTATTATTTTTTACAGTTGGTATGTATTTTGAATCCAAGCAATATTTGTTTTTTTAAAAATAAACTCAGAATTTATACTTTTTTTAAAGATTTTTTAATAATCATTCATAGGAAGAAGTATTGTACGAATACCAATCGTGTTATCGCAAAACCTATATCAACATTTGTTATACATAGTTTAACGCACTTGTAAATCAAACTACATGCGTATATGTAAATTTTTGTAGGAGTAGCATTTTAAAATCAGAAGTTTAACCCTTTTTTTCCCTTAAAAAATTAAATGGCTAAATTTATGATATTTTAAGCACGAAATCTGTTTTACATTGTGTACACACATAGGAGGCAACCAAAAGATTTTGAAAATCCTTAGATTAAAAATGTCTAGTTTAATCGTACCAAGTCTCCTTAAAACTTGTGAAAAGATTTGGCTGAATAAACTGACTTTTTACCCTCAGAATAACTTAAAATAATATAATCTGAAAGTAAAATACGTGTTATTTTTACTATGTCTGCCTCCTCTCTCTCTCTTTATATATATATAATGTACATAAACAAAAGGGTAATGTATTGCCTTAAATACATCAATGACGAAGGTTATAAAATAGTTGCTCTTTAGAGGAAGACAGAGAGAAATTAATTCATGATTTTGTGGCTGTGGTAGTCTAGTGGTTATGGTCACGAGTTCGAGGCAGGCGTGTCAAAAGTCCGAGCCTGGTTCCACTGAAGACTAGCCATGTAGAGGTGGCCAATGTGCGTTACATCTGTCGGCGCTCAATGTTCTCTCGTTGGTGTGGTAGTTAGAGAAGGGAAATATCAGCTCAGATGTTGTCATTGTCACTCGAGCCTGGTAGCTTGAGAGTTAGGAAATTATATGTTTGGATTATTTTCATCATAGTTGTTAACATTGAAGTTATTCATAATATTGAGTACTTCATTAGGGTTCAGAATATCTTATTTGTGAGGGAGGAAGCAACACACAACAATTCCCTTTGGTGTGTGTGTGTGGGGGGGGGTTCCTGACATTTAGAATTACACTTGAAGATTTTGGTTCGCAGGTGTCCAGCTGTTGGGTTTTCTCACGGTCAAAGCTTCCCAGGATGATGTCAAATGACAAAAACCCGCAATATTTAGGGGTGCACGTGTGCATAGAAACGGTGTCATCCAATCCACAAAGTAAGCCGATTTTTCAGCTCTGTGATGGGAATTCCTAGCAAAGGTCAATCGCCAATAGACCTTATGTTGTTTGTTCGTGTGACGTTTATAAAACTCTCTGAGCATAATTTTATGGTAAATTATTTTTGTAGTACAAAACATATTTTTGTTTTAATCTATTCATATAATTGGTAAAATGTTTTTTGAGGACATATTTCTTAACTCTTTATAGATATTGGTAACTGATATTTTTAAATTATATGGTTAATTCTATGATAAAATTGTAAGGAGTTTGATAGGTGTACCATTCATATTATTTATTTATTTACTTTTGTTTGTTAAATCTGAATTCAAGCTCGCACATAACTTTTTACCACTTAGAATTAGTCTCATCTTTTGTCGTAGGTGCGCAAAAAATGTGTTTTGCTTTCGTTCTATTATGAGTGTTTGGCAGTAAAAATAGGGAAGTGAGTAAAAAAAGTCTCTTAATTTGTCGTCGCGACAGCGATTATCTTTACAAAAATAAGTCTGCAAAACTTAATTTTCGGCAAAACTAAAGTATTGGAAATGTTCATTACTAACTACGTTACTTTTTATTTTATTCACCGAGTTCTTTAAATCAGTTTAAACTATCTTATACTTCTGTCTCGGATAAGGTCTCATATTTGGAAAAAAAACATTTAAAGAGGTTTTATTTAACATTAAAACATTCCCCCTTCTAATACAGCATTTTTAATATACTTTCAGGAAGGGAAAGTTAAATATCTATCGATTTAGCACTATGCTATTACAGATTGGAAGTACTTTTTGTTCTGGAAAATATTTACTGACTTAAATTAATCCTTATAATACAATATACTGTTCTCTATAGACTATATAATTGCAATGTAATAGTAGTGATGAATATTTTTATCTGGAAAAGTGTTGTTACACCCTTGTTAACCAAAGACAAATTTAAAGTAAAATACTCTTTTTTTTTCAATTCTTTCTGAAGTGAAATCATCTTTCAGCGTATGTTTGCTGAGGAGTGAACGAAAGTTAATTGCCACGTTTGGATCAGTTACGCTGATTGGGTTTACTCGGTTCCACTCGACATCAAGCCCGCTCGGGTCGGTGAGGCACTGGATCATGTATACGCATCTCCAGTCGTAATCAATCACGTTTACGGATTGACAATTTCATCATTCCAGTGTTATTTTAGATATTTTAATAAATTTGAATCTTCAGTATTTATAACACATTTCAGCTGCCATAAATATATTATTCCATTCTTAGAATATAATTACTTTATATATGTTATTGTATATTATGTAACTGATATCACTTTCTATGAACGGGTATTAAAAAATGAAATTTATATGAAAATGTTAATATCGCCTTGTTTTTAATTCACTGAACAATTCCACACTAATCCGTTATTTTTCCTGCAATGTGGGCTGCATATTGACGAACACGTCTTTGCTGACACGGCAAGTACCCAATAATGGAAGCAATTTCATTAGTGGAGCTATCTGCGATGGTGTTCGCTACCAAATTGGGACGTTTGAACTTTTATACAATTGCAGTGACTCGTCAGATCGTGTGGTCACTCGTCGGATACTAAATATTGCCATGATTTAATTTTGCCTTGAGTACTAGAGCAGAACTGATAAAGGATCTTTCACATGACACCTCATCATATGACATGCATGCCTACGATTTTCGCATCTAGAAAATCGATGGACTACAGCAGGGGTTGAACCCTCAACCTTGGGCATACAAAGATGGCACGTTATTTCTAAGTCATCGGGGGGGGGCTTAGATTTATTTTATTTTTTTGTACATACATAATATATATATAACTTATTTGATGTATTTAATTATTTGTAAATACATCAAATTTTTTAAATGGAAAGTTCCGAATTTTTACTTCTTTCGTGTGGTCATAAGCACATACTATTCTTTTCATAACATTCTTGCAATTTACAGCAAATACAAATGACTGACTTATTCTTTATTGATTCAAATATTCTGTCTTCCTAAGTTTTCAGTTGTTTGATACCCTACTTTCTAACCAATAAACTAACCCAACCTTGATAATATTAGAAATTTCTATTTGATCCGACTTCCATATATAAACCAAACTATAATTACTAAGCCAAATCCTTCTTTCATTATATCAGAGAGTCAGAGGAAATTTCAGAATTGGCCTGATACTTAAATCTACTCGTCATTTCTTGCTATCCAATTTCCTGGATTCTTGACAAATCCCGATTCTATTTCATACTTTATGCCTTAGAAAACTAATATTATACCCTGCAGTGATAACACTGGGATTATAAGGTAAGCCTAGAGAAGGTTCAAGCACAGGAATCCGTTTGTCAGAAACGGGATTAAAATTCAGTCTTATGATCTCATTACCAAATGGTGCTCAGTGGTACTATTTCTGGGAACTTTAAATGTCTGTAATATTCATTTGCCTTCAAATATAAATTCATAGCTGATAGGAGTATTGAATTTTACTATATCATGTAGAATATGGATATTTTTGTAAAGAAATGGATTGTTACGAGACTTAACTTACGGCTGTGCTGCTTTATCTTGTTTTTTGCTAAAGAGAGTCCTGTGTTGTTAGACAGTGATAGCAAAATAAAAGGCTGTCACCACCTGCTGGTTACATAAAATTTGGGAGGAAAATGGAAAGTTTAACCCCCCCCCCCAAACATCTAAACACAAGATATATTGTTCAATCAATGATGTTTATGAGTTTTGGCAAATAACAGTGTTCAGCATACTATTAATTTGGCAAGGAATTCAACAAGTATTTGAACAATTATACACGAGATTATTATTCTCTGTAACAAAATTAATTGTCCCCCTGTGAAGGTTAAAAAATTATTCTGAAGGCTGTTCATCGCATATTGAGTTCAATGACATATACAAAATAAATGTTTTTGCAATAGCTATATAAGTGCTATAGAAATATAATGTTGGAATGTATGCTGTCAGTTGTACATAAAACGATCTTATGTCTTGCCAGCCACGAAAATTTACCAAATAAGAGTTGTAACATTTTAAATAAATGAGAAGAAAAAAAACTTCATTTGTTTCAAAATTTCCTGTGCATTTGAGAAGAATATGAGCTTGGTAGAGGAAAACTTTCAAGTGACTCTGAAAGTAAAAATATAATGGATTTTTAATTAATCGTGCATAAGTTAAGAATATAATCCTGTTTTGGTATCATGCAGGGAACTACCTATCGATGAAATCGTTCACGCATTCATTGTTTGGTTAAATTCAGTAAAAAACATGTTATCCTAGTTTATGGCAAATAATTTGTGTGTTAAATTGAAATATTACTAAATACTTTAGAGCTATTAGTTGCTAGCAAATTTGGTGATATTCATTTTAAAATTTTAAATATAACCACTTATTGAATCGGAGAGTGTATATAAATTGCATTTATACATTTTACTACTGTTAAGCCTTTCAATATAATTCTCATTAACGCAAACATAGAAGAATAATTGAGACAGCTGGCATATAAATTTAGTACGGTGGTTGACAGTTTAAATGTATATCAAATGGCATGAGAAAGTAACTGATGTTACTAGGAAAAATACGTAAGGCACTGTAAAAGTAGACAAATAGGTCACATGATCATTCGTGCCTAGATCTTATGCATTCTTCTGGAGATTATTCGCAGACTATTGAATCTTGAGAAATCCGTCATTCTATTTCAAAACTGGTGAAACATTGAGGATTATGAGAATGTAGACATATAAGGGCAATCATCAACTGCCTCGTATTGTAACTGCAGATAAACAGGTTACAGAGAAAGAGACAACCCGACCTTGTAACACTGGGGCACAAAAGTATTATATTGCACCATACAGAATCATCTTTTTCCTGCATAGGAAGCGCCATCATGTCCTTTTTGTATCTCTGCTGAAAGCATATCACAACGCTCAATATACAGTTGGATCTATATTTAACAGTCACTAAATCTTGAAAAAAATTCCGTCATATGGAAAATTCGTTACACATAGAGGTTCATCATTCAATATTCTTTATAAACAACATCAACAAATTTTAAATTAATAAAAGCTATATATTAAAAAAAGTAATTACTCAAACCTTTTCGTAAACTATTTATTTTATATAGCTTACCCATTAAAAAAATAAGAAAAAAGAAAAAATGTGCAAGAAAAACAAGTAAAAAGAACGTCGCGGAATATACTATATTTTCAACATTAAAAAATGTATATTAAAAGAAAAGGAATATATTTTAAGGATATTTTCTAATTTAAAGCATAGAAGTAATTTTAAGCATATATTATTTTATGACTAGAAATTCTAAACATACATTATCACATGTGTCCTTAAAATTAATTACTTATAAAATCTGTTAATTTTGTTTGAGCTTTTTTGGTTCGAAAAAAATGCTTTGTTTCATAATATATATGACTCGCATTCTTCCAATGCACCAAAACACCCTTCAGACGTATTTTTCCATATATTTTCTTAAAATTTTCTAGACATCTATTGCTTCCTAGAAATTGGTCGTATCCCAATGCCTTCGCAAATTGAAAATGTTTTTTTTTTCGAAAGATCCAGAACATTTTTACCTCGCTTTGTGTGTATTCATTTCAAAACTGCTGCCTCTAAATTTTCATTGACACATGCCCTTAAATGTTTTGAACAATAGCTCGATGGATCATAATTTTGTAACTTATCTCGATTTTTTATAAAAGTTGATAAGCTGTTTGGAGTAATACCAAATTATAAAGCATTATCCTTTTTCTTGACGCCTTTATCCACTTCCTGAAGAATTAAATTTTTTGCTCAATGCTCATTCGATTACGTTTGACATTTTCGAGTTACAAGAAACAAAATAGCTAGGACGACTGATCAATACTAAAATGAACGGAGACTAGATCAAGGACGCGAGACAACACCACTGAGGTGAAAGGGAATATCAATTTTTTTTCTCGTGAACTGGACAATGGGGGTTAAAGATTGCACTTCGTGGATGAAACGCCAGGAATTCTATTGCTCTCAGCGAGTTAGGCACCTAATAAAACCAGTTCAAGTTTTATAACTGACATGCGATATTTTAAAAGGGAGAATAACTTGATGTGTTCAGAAATACTACAAAAATAATCAGAAAAAAAAATTGAATCACAGAGATAAAAGCTCGTTATTTAGAAATTGCACTTCGCTATTGGAAGATTTTTTTACGAAGAAAATCTTAAATTTTCTTGGCTACAGGAAAAAGTTCGCTATATAGAAATATTCGTAATATAGAGGGTCGACTGTATTATCATTATACTTCAGAGTAGTGCAAAATGTTTCCAGGACTGATGAGACCACATTCACGTAGTTGTACATCGATGATAAGGTATGAGCTATTAGTATTTCTTCCAGCTAAATGTTTCACAAACTTGTAGGGGTGGTATTCTTCATCTGGATCTTTTCATGGATTGAATTTGGATACTTCATACGCACGTTTGTGCCTCTTCAGCATGTCACTGAAGACCCCATACTTCAGCAAGTCAGTCTGTAAAGCAATTGTAATCAATTTTTATTTAAATAGTTCGATGAACACTCTTGCAGACATGGCTACGCTTCCATGGCCATCTAGATAAAGTTACATTAGTCTGTTCTATCCCATTTGAGTGTTATGCAGAATGAGAGGGAGAAAGATTTCAACCTTCTGATTCAATTTCATGTTTCCTTCATGATCTGTGAAATTTTGTCTACGTTATAGGGTTCTGTACAGCTTTCTTTCTAAGGTTTCGAACGTGCTGTAGAATGCTTTCTGAGACGTATCACCGCCACCATCTGGGTATCAGGATTAACTAAACAGTGTTAGGTATCTTTGATTCAATAATCTTTTTGTATATTTCTATAATAGCGTTTCATTATTTTCTCATACATTCCTCCATATAGGAGGAAAATTCATTAAGTAAGTAAAAAAGTTTATAAAAAATAATTTAACATAATAATTACCTAGAAACAATTTTTATTGTTCCAGTTAATCCCCAGCAACGTTGATGCACTTATCCCGTCGTTTTATCATAGCCTCGATTCCAGTTGGATAAAATTCTTTGAGCTGCTATGTCATATACAGTAGGACATTATGTTGAACATTGTCGTCACACGCAAATTGTTTGCCTCCAAAATGTTTTTTTTTCTATGGAACAAATCGTGAAAGGCAAGGCTAATTCGATTATTCTTTGTGTTTCTCGATCAGTATAGTCGGGGGACCCTACCAGCGCATACTTTTCGGAAATTTTATTATGCATCACGCTGTATGTTAAGACATCATAACATCCAATTGCCGTTGCAATTCTTTCAACTGTCACTCTTCGATCAGCCCAAATCAATTCTTCCACCTGTTGCCCAGTTGATTTTGTCGTTATCAAAACTGGATGGTCGATTCGATCTTCGTTAACAATTTCGGAAATGCCTTGCGAAAATTTCTTCACCTAACTGTACACTGTTTCACGTGATAAACACTTCACACCATAAGCAGGTAACACTTCTTTCTGAATGCTTTTTAATTCATTCCTGTCGCCCAAAGAAATCGAAGCACAAGAAACTGCTCTTCTATCGTACAATCATTCAGCACCATTGCCATTTTTGAAACTGCATTATGTATACGTGTGAATGCTACCTACTCAATATGAATGGAATATCATAAAGTTGTATTAGTATTATTTGAAGATATCTGTTACTACGTCTTTGTGACTTACTTAATGACCTACTCCTGTATTAAAAAAGACAACTTGAAAAACAACTCACGGACAAATGATCCGTGATTATAGTTTAAAGAATTTATTGGGGAAAAAGAAATATTTCTTTATGGACACTACTGAATTGTTACACATAAAGAGCATATGCTGTAAATTCCTTGATTTCATAGCCATCACACAGATAAAAAAACATCAAAGTATTTTTAATAGTATTGTTAGTAAGCTGCTTTGGATGTGCAAGATCGACCTGCCTCTTTTTGATTACTAAGGGTTTGGAAAAACAACTGTTGTCTCATTGACGACAGAAAAAAATGTAAACACATGAATACTACACAGATCATGCACTATACGAAAATACTGCTATCCATGTTCCAAAATAATCTACGCTCGCGACATTTAAAATACTTTAAATCGGGTTAGCAGCACATTCAGCTATTCCTTATTTGTACGGTGCTTACAAGTAAAGTAATGTATCGTCATAGTAATTTTGATTTGTTCTGCATATTTCTAAACTGCTGACCGTTAAAATTGCAGCACCGGAAAGGAATGATATGATGAACGTCAGAATCACATGGAAGGAAGAAGAGGTTGATATATGCAAATAATCAGTATTTCAGGGCATTTAGACAATGCTAGGGGGGGGGAGAAGTCTAAAGCACTGTATAAAAGGAAAGTTATGCAGTGGACTTATCATTCGGGAAACGCTTTATAAAATCAAAGTTTGCTCAGAATTTCGTGTTATGCGTCGAACAAAAAGAAATGCTTACCAGCAAATAAAAGAATTCAATAGAGGCAGGGATGTTGACTGTCGAGAGTGTGGATAATCATTCCATAATACCGTCCTTCTCTCTGGTGGAAATCCAGCCACAATCATGCGTTTGAGAAGACAAATGCTCTAAGATCGGCATTGCCAAACAATGCAACCACATCAAGAAACATTACTCAGAAAATGGACTTGTTTGCCTCACCACTCGGTTGCCAATATCCACTCGGTTGGTGCAACGACGTTTGCAGCAGTGCTAAATGTTAGAACGGTAACTATTGCTTTTGATTCTCTTGACAAGTCAGTATACAGAGGAACGGTGACTTTGGCGCTCCTAAAGACAAAGCATAATGAATACAGGAGTGACACAATGCCATTTTTTCAGACGAATCCCGGTTCTGCGTGCAGTATTCTGATATCCGTGTGCGTGTCTGAGAGCTCCGAGGAGATCGCACTTGCTTGCATTCGATATGCGCGCAGAGACTTTTCATGTAGTTTGACGGTTTGGGAAGGCATTTAGTACTCAACATGCATGTCTCTAGTTCAGATGGACGGTAATTTGAACGCCCTATCTTCAAGATCTGTCAAACTCCATCTCCCAACTAGATAATGCAAGGCCTCTTGTCGCACGTCGTATTCTAACATTCCTTGATACACAAAGGGTTACATTGTTTCCATGGCCTGCACAGTCTCCAGTCCTATCACCCATTGAAAACATCTGGTTATGGTTTACGGAGAGACTGACCCGTCACCTCTCAAGACTATTTTTTGGTGAAGTGTGGCAAAGACTTGAAGTAACAAATTGAATGGCTATTTTTTCTTCCATGCCAAACCGGAGAAAGTCTGTTTTATCGGTCAGAGTTGGCAGGTGTTGCAGTTTTAATGGTCAGCGGTGCAGAGAGGCCAAACTTAAACAAATTTTATATTTATTAAATACTGTTACAACAAAGGTATTTGTACAGAAAAAATGTTAAGAAAGAAAATTGTATCTTTTATATGTTCACCCCTCTTTCAAAAGATATTGATATTTTAATTAAATCCTTTTGTGGAAATGTTTTTTTTTCCCTTATTTTCCCGTTTTAAGCATCAAAACGCTTCAAATTGAAAATAATTATTTTCGAAAGAAGAAAACTAAACACGAAATACAAGTTCTATAATTATGAATCAAGAATGAAAAAAATATTATCAAAATAATTTCGATCCAAGACAATCAATTCTTATAAAAAGACTTTTCATAATAGGGGTTGGAATAGATGATTTTTTCTTTTCAAAGTCATGCTTCGATTCTCTATTATTTTCTCAAACAAATGTCCAGAGCAAGATTAATTTTAGCACCGAAATAAAAAACCCCTGTTTATTTTTATATTTTATTCAATTAAATTTGAATGCAAACAATCCATTCTTAATTGTGCTGTATTTTTTTTAAAAAAAATCTTTCTGTATTTTGAAAGCTTTACTTTTCTTTTATTTTAAAGACTTGTAATTGGCGCTGTAAAATAAATGTCATTAAAATAACATATACTACAGAAGTAGAGCAATTATAAAGAATTCATATATACAAATGTGAATTGATTTTTACCTCATTATCATTATAAATATCTTAGATAGTTTTGAAATACTTTAAAAAAAACAAATTAGAACAAAACAGACGATTTAATTAAATACAGTTTCTTAGACCTCTTTTTTTTCTCTCTATTTTTATATATATTGATCGTTATTTTTAAATTTATGGGCTGACCTGCCTCAATAACAAAAAAATATATGTGTCTGGGATCTCTTTCATTTTCTTGTTGTAAAAGTAAAGCAAAAGTCAGGATTTAGTTAATGCTATTTAATTATTGTTGAATCCAAGACACAAAATGCATGGTACCCGCAATCACCAAAGAGGCACAGCATTAAACTCGCGCGTGGCCGGAGTTTCTTCAGATAAAACAAAAATTCCAGTCTCCGATTTTCCTAGCTCTAAATTTTGATTGAATAATTGAGTCGCCAATACTGAAAGTTTGAGAAGCACTGGAATAAGAACAATAGGAGATTTAACTAAGAGAGACACTAATTGTGTGAGAAGACTTCTATTAAATTCATCCTCTTTTTATGGGATCAATCCACTATTATAATATTTGAGTTACAATTTAGCTATGGTGGCCTTTTGCCTCTTAAATATCTTCAACTATTTAATGCCCGAAACGTGCTATCAATATATACTAATACCTGATCGGTAGCTATCTTTCCTTGTTGCCAGCTTCTCTATATTTCAATCTCTATGAATGACAATCTATGAATGGCAATCTCTGACAGAAATGGTCTTCGGATGCAATATTTGTTCATGGTCAAATTTGACCAAACTGTCAATTCACTGATGCAATGATTAAAAAGCTGTAAACTTTTGATATGTTATTTTGTGTGCGTGTGTATTTGTGTGAGCTTCCTTGGTTCTACCAATTATTTGCCGCTTTTACTTTAGTTATTTTTGAAATGCATCATATAACTGAAAAAATATCGACCACTATCCGATACCGCATTCACTTTATACAACACTATAGACCGGAATTCTCACATGGCGTCCATTACACAACAGATTTTCAATCATTGCATTCGCATAGTTCCGGTGCTAACGTATGCTAGGAAGTGCAGTTGTGTGTTGAATTGCATATAGTGAACACAAAAAAAATTTGGCACTGGGCATTGTTTGCAAAGTTAACTTAGTAAGAGCATTTATTCTCATTGGCGTTTAATTATAATTAATAGTGTTTATGATAAAACTATCCTTTTTTTTTCAAGAAAATAATATTCAACATTTTCATATCATCCATAAAGAAATAATGTTTAAGCAAAACTATCGAAATGTTACATGTATATATACAGAGGTAGTCTAAAATCATGCTACAAACTTTGAGGGGTGGTAGAGCTCAGTAAAACAAATACATTTTATATAGAAATATGAGGGCGGAAGTGCCGCATTGTGAGACACAAACAGAAAAATATCACATTAACGGAAGCATGCTGTTCATTAGCAGCATATTTAACGGAGGATTCCGTACAAAAAAATGTTAAATGAGTTTTCGAAATTGTATTCACCAACAGTCCAACATCAAAACTCTCCAAACGGTTGGTTAACTGGCATGTAGACGACATACTACAGCCCTTGTACCCGGGCTGTTTGTTTCATCCACATGGTACAAAATGATTTCTTCTGAGTGTATTTGTCGTACAGTCCTTAATCTACCCCTCAATCAGCACTGGTAATAAAACTATTTTAACTTAGCTGTCCATATGAACAGAGAACCATTCTATTGTTCAGCAAGTGTGTACTTGGAAAGCGTTCCTGATACAGCCGTAACTCTGATTTGCCTTTACCATTAGCAGCATCATACATTAGATGCATGTCTGCCTTTCTGCTTGTAGTAAAATCACCCATAACGATCGAAATGTCGATTTTGGTGTAGCAGATCACTGGTATACCACTTTGCTACTTTCAACTTTTGCCATTATTGTCAGCCAATCACACCATAAAGGTTGGAAAACATGCATGACGGTTGGTGGATGCAATTTTTAAAACTGTTTTAGCATTTACTCTACGGAATCACTCATTCAGTATGATTCTTATTAACATTTTATGTTTCCAATAATGTGTTATTTTTTTCTCTTTGTGCCTCAACAGCGCGGCTCTTCCGCCCCTGTATGTTTGTTGCATTTGATATCATAATATTTTTAAGAGAATATATATAGTACATATATATATATTATAAAATGCAAGGAGCGACAATATAAATGCTTTTTGATTTTTAATTAGTAGAACTATATCTTCTAAGAATTGCATGTTTTCTGTATTAAATAACGCGTGATACGAAATCTTCAGACATTATTTAGAAACATAAAACCTCAACATCGGTGTTTAAACACCATTCAAAATTAATCTAAGTATTAAAAGGAAAAAAGAAATTGCCTAAAAACCTCTCTACGTTGCATAAATGTTAAACATTTAAAAATATAATTTTAAAAAACTGAATGATTTGGGTTTATTTAATGCGATTTCATTAAAATTTTATATTTAAACTCTCTTATCCGTAACATTCTTTCTTTGGAAATCCCTAGACAGTTTTTTGTGTTACATTTACATTTCTTTTTTTTTTTCGTCTTTGAATATAATTTTTTTTAGAATGAAATTCAATTAGTAGCAGTATGTTGATTAAAATTGTTTTAAGTAATGATACCACCAACAGATTTTTTCTTGTGTATTTTCTTAAGGCAGAAGACGACTTTTCTTGATTAAAATAAAATCAAAACATCAAATTATCACACACTGCAGGAATTCACAGTAATTGATTTTTACGCAAATTATTTTTGCTTAAAAATTCTTTTCTTCGGCTTAGGATTTTGTTTACTGTAATTATTTAAGTTTCGTATAAAAAGAATTCGATTACATTTTTAAAAAAACTTTTCTTGAAAATAAATTTTTATTTATACGCATTACAGATCTAATTACATAATGGAACGGTGGTAGCCGTCATGGTGGTAGTGATTCGGTAGTGTTCATTATGGCAGACTCGTGGTTCTAGTATCATGAGTTCGAGCTCATACGTCCTCCTATGGAAATTAAGAGAGAGGGTGTCAGCTCAGTCGCTGTCATCGTTACTTGAGCATGGTTCAATATTATGAGATTCGTCACCAAATGCAATCGCCTAGATCCAACTACTCATTTACCCTTCATAGCCTGGTGGTCATGATCACGGATTAGAGTCTTGATACCGCAGAAGACCCGTTGCGTTGAAAGGGTATTTGCACAATATATCTTCCAAGGCTAAAAGTCCTCCCTTTGGTGTTATATGGTACATTGGAGAAGGTGGTGCCAACTCAGGTAACATCCTCGTCACTTGGCTGAGGCTCAAAATCCTTCACCAGAAGCCCTTGTGTTGCTAAAGACCGTGATGTTGAGATATTTCTCGATCATTCACGACGGCCTTTAAGCATCTGTGGGCATAAAATTCGGTTTTTTCCCCGTCAAATTATTAAAATTGTAGCTTCTTGTGATGTGTTGATGATGACAAAATCAGTAGATAGTGTAGCCGCCATTCTTCACTATAATTGCTGCCTCACACCTCGGCATAGAATCAAAGAGATTTTGGATGCATACTTGGGATAATAGCAGTCCCTGTGGCTTCAACATATTCCCAAATTTAATCTGGTGCATCAGCGGATGGTGGATCCCAGGCCAGTCGTTGTGCAATAATGGACCACACGTTTTCGATTGACGACAGATCATGAGAACAAGCAGGCAAAGAAAGCAATATATTCTGAAGTGTAAGGAAGGACTCTTGAACATTGCGTGCCACGTGTGTTCGTGACAAATTCTGTTGGAATATGACTAATGGCAAGCGCTGAATGTATGGGAGGACCATTTGCTCCAACACCTCAGAAAAGTAGCTCTGGCTATTCAATGTACCGGCAATGCGTTTTAGAGGGGTGTGGTAGTGAAATCCAATACCATTCCAAACCATGATACCGTATGAAGGATCAGGGTGGCGATGCACAGCGCAACACTTCAGCAGCCTCTCACCACTGTGTTTTCAAACTCGAATGCGAACATCGTGAAGTTGCATGCAGAAGCGGGATTCTTCATTAAACAAAATGCCGTTCCATTCAGTTGTCCATGACCGCCGATCATCGCACTATTGGCGGCCTTGCAGATATTCCTCTCTGCTGCAAACGGCATCGAATGGTACTAGCGGATACCGAATGATGTGTAGCAGACTTAATCTGATGTGATATGGTTCGTGATGTGCGAGCGCGATCCTTCACTGCCTGTTTTCTTGGGCAGGAATGCAACGAGGGTTATCCAACTTCCTTATAGGTTACAATTCTTCCTTGGTCGAACTATTTAGAAACTTGGTAAAAAGGCGCTCGAAGTTTACCTTCAGGTGTAGGTAAACAGCTTACGTAAAAAAAAAAACGCACGAAAACAATTGCCGTTATTCAAATTGTTCCCTCTCTATATAGCTCTAGAGAGTGGCACGACTGTCGCCCGTGATGTGTATGTGTCCTGTAATGATAATGAATTGCCTATTTCATCGCCACCAACGCATGATGTAAATTCCACATTTCTTTCGTGCTTCCTTCAGGTGATTGATTCGCCAGCAGTATTCGTTGAAAAACATGCAAACGAAAACGCCAAGACACAATATTCATGCTAAAAATTAAATATATTGTTCTATAAGAAATGTTTGAACCCCCAAGCCATAAACTTTTGTTTGTATCTAATGTACTACAATGTAGAGGTGATAAAGAATGTTCTAAATCTCAGTCAAAAAATCGTATATCTCGAACAGCTCCAGTCTCTTTTGAACAGCCATTTCACGAAATTTTTCAAGCACCTATGACGGTAAAGGATTGCTGTAAACAAAACAACACAAACATCAGATGCGCCTATCCTCATAATACAAAATTATTTGCCGATTTTTTTGCTTCGGAAAATGAACATTCTTTATTATTTATTTTATTTCGCTCAGAGCCTTTGCCGTCATTAGTAAACAGAAATGGAATGTCATACTGTTTAAAATATTATACGATATTTCTGATGCATTTGACGAAGCTGATGCTGCAATCTTATTTTTTGACGTAGGCGATTGGCTGGAATTTAGAGCAAATATAATTTAGAGCAATTATTTCAACTCTTGGGGAAAATTTGTTAGAAGTCGTTACTATGGCAATTGCGCGTAAATTGTTCGAAACTGATTCTTGAAAGAAAAATTACTCCAAATCCGTATACGTGCCTTAATCTGAAAATATTTAAACCAGTGTTGTGCGGAAGTTTAAAAATCGGCGGGGTACCAGCGTAAGTATCGTCCTTAGCACTGGACGGATATTTAAAATTACGATGTCTGTGATTTTAATAGACCCTCGGTTTTTTTTAAATACGTTTTTAATATGTTGACAATAAATTCATTCCAAGTTTATATTTGATATAACTTAAAACCGTATAAGAATTGCTCGTAGCCGGATACATATTTCCCAAAATTTATTTACAAATAGTAATGTATATATTATAAATAAGGCGAGAAAAACGTTATTTCTTAAAATAATTAGATACTCATGATTACGTGACCAAATCAATTTAAATACAGGGAATTGTTGGATTCTACAGTTTGACTAATTTCTTTAGAGTTAAAAGCAACATTTTTTTTAAAATTTTATTTTTCTTACCTAGTATTTTTGGTAGGACTAAGTATACTATATTGGTTGGTCTCAAATTCATGGTACAAACTTTATTGGTAGATATAGGTAATTGTAACAATCATTTATTGTATGGAACTTTTGGGTGCAAGTGACGCGGGAAGCAAAAACTGGGTAAATAAAAGAAAAGAAAAATGGAATTATCGGTTGGTTGCGTTGCCGCTAGGGGGGGGGCAGTAGATGTCTAACCACCGTTCAACGTGACGCATCTCAGTAGGTAAAAGCTTTATTCGCAATTGTGCTGATGTCTAAAATGGAATACTTTACGCTTGCCCTAAAAAGTAGTTATGCATTACATGTACAGCAATACAAATGGTAACAACAGAGCTGATACACGAATGTATCACACGCTGCTCCTTATTCGACGAATGATGAATCACAAAATGTTACAGCAATGGACGCACTTGCCTGAAAACCATGTTTGGAGTGTGATGGATTGAGCGTGGTGTTTCACTCCCTTGGCCACCCTGATTTCCCGAATTACGACATTTGAAGAATTTTGTTTATTAGACTCCACTTAGTCAGATGAGGACCTCGTTGCTCGAATACCCGAGGGTGCTGCACGTGTGTATGAAATCCTTGGCATCTTTGAACGTGCATGCCAATCGCTTCACCGATGCTGTCAAGCATGTATCACCACTGGTTAACACAATTTTGAGCAGTTATTGTAGACATTACATTTGTCTCAACGACGCTTTCAATAAATAACTTTTCTTTCTTTTTGTCTCGTATTTCTTGTGCTTGTGCCTCATCGCGTTACTTGCACCCATGTATTCCTATACAAAAAATTATTTTTACAATGTCCTGTATCTTCCCTTAAAGTTTGTACCATGAATTCGTGACCACCCTGTATATTGGAAAAACTTTAAATATAATTTATGTTTCCTTTCTCACATTGCACTATTTCTGATTTTTTTTGTAAAGTTTAAGTAATTTTACAAAAATATAGCTATATATTCTATTTTCATTTATAATTTATGAAATCTATTGGTAATTTTAAATGTGTTTTTCAGACAGACTTTTATTACTTATCAACTGTTATTTTATAAAACAATGATTTTTTTCATTGATAAAAATAAATTTTCCCTTTCCCCGGAATATTATTAGTTTTATGTATTTACCCGGTTATGTGTCATTGAATAACTAATTACATAATTTGGGAAGCGCAGTTTTTTGTTAAATACGTAGGTATTCTGTCATAATTATGAATAACATGTTTTAAAGATAACAAGTACAATGGACTAAATTCATGTGACGTCAGTAATCACATGATAACTACAATCACGTGTTTATCCAATCAGTTCATAAATTCTTGTGACATCATAGTCACATGATAGATGAAATTATGGATTTCCAGCTAATCAGTTCATGCACTTCGTAGTTCCAAACTTTTTCTTTTTGCCGAAATTTTCTTTCAAAAAGCACATATTTGTCAACAATAACTGCGCACATAAGTAAGAAAAATAAACTTGATTTAAAAATAAATTTCTAAAAAAGGTTTTTTTTTAAAATTTTAATCGTTTTAATGTTTATTATTATTATTTTTTTATATTTGAACATCGTTACCCAATTGTAAACTTAGAAGTTTTATTTAAACTTTGCAGATAGAACGAATACAAATTAGTTTTATGTAAGTTTAGAATTCTCATAATACTGTCATGAAAACCTATTAAAGTATTGGACTATATTTTTGGATGTATTAGTAACTTGATAAAAGACATAATTATTTCCCAAAATATTCGTAATCAAAAATATACAAAAATAGTTATATATAGATATGTAGTGCGAGATATACGAACAACTGTGAAAATATTTCACAACATCTACGCTTGATCTGGATATGATTAATGATGCTTTTACACTTTTCGCTTCCATTCTATAAAATCCTAACAATACTAACCAGTAAACTCGTCTGAACAACAGTCTGCATTTAGTAAACCCTTTATTTCTCAATCCGCAAAAGTCAATAATACACAAACAATCGCCAAGCTAAAGCATCATTTAACATGTGTGGCTCAAAATTCACAACAAACTTAACACCTAATTTACTCCGCAGTTGTTGCAACCCATTTATGTCCACCTCATTAATCATTTACGTAGAACCCTTTCATATTTAATGGAAGATTTTGGTGAAATGAAGCTGGCATTTGGCGTATGCTAGTGCCATAGTCATAAGCCAATCGCGATTAAACCAATCTGTTTGTCCACGTAATACGCATGGGAATCCATCTACCAATCAGAAAGTGGATGAAATCCTGCCTCTTAACAGCTAGTGCTGCATGCAATCCAGCCAGTGACTGTTACTTGAACGATTTCATGATAGTGTATGATTTATGAAGCAATATATATTCACAGTTGGAATTGTTATACCGCTTAACCATTTGATTATATAAATATGTTTGCTATTGGGTATAAAGAGATCTGCTATTTCTTTTCATTTCAGAGATACAATATAGATAATATAAATTGAATTTGTTACCGATCGTTTTTTCTTCAATTTTATCTTATTTTATAAAACTTAAGCATGCATAACCAAATTATTAGTAAATATATTTGAAATAAACAGGTGAGAGGTATGACAGAGGAGTTGCGAATCTCGGTGCCACTCAAGACCTCAGGGGCACTTTCAACCCCTCCGGTGGTCTGATCCCTTTCAAATAGTTACGCCTCCCTCCATCAATTTTCAGAGATCACCCTTCCTCATTCATTTGTTACCTTGTCAGGTTTATTTCGAGAGGTGTTTTTTCTTAATCCTTCCCTTAGCCGACCATACGGTATAGTATTAAGTGACGCTGATTGCAGTGCCGTAGGGCCTGGATTCGAATCCAGTAGACATGAATGTTTGTAAATGTATAGTGCCTTTGTGGCATAGGGGTACTCTAAGCAAACTTTTAGCCGCTTGTCCTCTCGAGAGGTTGGTGAAAGGACAATAAAGGTGGGAGGGCTTTGAAAACCCCAGGGTGTTTTCGCTCAAAATCGGGGTGGAATCAAACAAAATAGTACCGTCACTTGTATGGTGCTCAATGCTACGGCTAACGAAAAGCGTACAACTGGCCTCTTGCCACAATGAATTTTATGGACCTTGATTTGATGTTGCTGTCAATCAGGCAGCATGAGTAACAACAAGTATTTCTCTCTTTTTTTGGTTTTTGCCATTTGGAGAGACTTTCCATTGTCTATCACCATGTCCTGGACTGGCAACCAGTAGCTGTAAGGAAATAGTGTCATGGTTTGGCCATTTCTTACCTTGCGGCATCTTGGACCATCCACCCACCCATCCTTTTGTAAATTAGTACAGTAAATTAAAGTAACCGTTTGCAGTTACAGAATAGAGAGTATATATTAATGTAAAAACTGTATTTTTATCAAATTGCTTATTATCATATTTTTCATTGCTTATCGCTTTATTTTCTTTTACTTTTAGACATCATTATAATTAGTTGAGTGAGAGTTACTTTACTTGCACAACAAAGGTTTCTTTCGAGCTTTGATTATTGCAAAATTATTATTATCACCAATGAATAACCAATTTCTATTGAAATATCATTTTAAGTGCACAGCAACATCAACCAGCTAAGCCTTTCATTTTCCATAGATCTTATTTCAGTTTTTACATGCTTGAGGATAGAAATACCCCTCTAAAGATTCAGTAGGTGGTGGTACGTTCACTGTAAATTTTTTTGTTTTCGCTTCTCTTTCCTTTAATTTTTGTGTGCCCTAGGCACGTGCCTAAGCAAAAAAAGCGCCCTGGAAGACCCTCCATGTAAATGGGGCTGGTGTGCGTTAAATGTGTCGCGCTTAAATTCCTCCCTTTTTGTGGTGTGGTAGTATGGAGAGAGAGAGGTTACAGGTCTGGTGTCGTTCTCGTTACTTAACCGAGGTTTACTATGACGAGGTACTTCGCCACTAGCCTTTGTGTTGCTTCAAGTTGAGACGTTAATATAACTCTCACTCACTCACTCACTCACATATGTTGATAAGAAAGTCACAAATTGTTTTAATTTTTAATTAGAAATTTAGGAAAAGGGAATTTTTATGATATAAGTATTTGTCACTCATCCTGTGCATAAAAACATAAATGGAGATGCTGTCGGGTAGAGGGTAAGTGGAAAATTTTGGGGGGATAAAGTTATACTCTCAGAAAAAGCTTGTGCAACGCAGGGCAAAACGAATAAGAAATGGAACCACCCCAAGAAGCAAAGAGGTGGAAAAAATTAGAAAACATAAATGTTAATGACATCAAAAAATAAAGTAATCGTACGCACACATACCAGAAAGTGCTGACACCTAGAGGGGTAGGGCAAATTTCTATGGGAAAAGAGTTCTGCACACGAGGAAAACCGTGCAATGACTGGCCATGCCAATAGTATTTGATATAACAGGAAAAGCTTTTTCGAAATTTTTTCTTTTCCTTTACAAATGAGAAAAGCAATTTAAATGAAAAATCAATAAATGCAACAAAAATAAATATAATTTATGGTTAAAAAACAAATCTAAACTAATACATTTCTTAAGAGCTATGATGTATGCATAATGAATAAATACAAAGAATCAAAAACGCTAAATTTAAAAGGACTAAACCATCGAAAAAAGCATATAAATTCTATCAAAAACGTACATAATAGCGTGTGGAACAAATTAATGCATGCGTTCAAAAACCAATGTTCCAAATCTCCATTATTGATCAAAAACGAATGCCCCTCAAACAAGAGCAATTTAAAACAGTGGCAAAAAAAGCTGCTTTCGGCAATATTTTATCCAATCAAGTCTAAATGGAACCAATATGTTTTATAATTTTTCTTTTACCCATTCTTTCTTGCCCAGAAGTTTACGGGAAGTTCCATTTTTATTTCGAAGACTTATGAGTGCTATTTTAGAATAAAATACATTAAAATAAACAAGAGAGACTTACAAAATGTCGATAAAGGATTTGAATGTGTAGCTGTATATTAGTGTTTTTAGGGGTATTTTTTCATACTTAGAAACATGGCATATAATTAAATAGGCTGCGTTTTCTGATGAGATTTACGGTGTAATATAAAAGTGTTCTTCTCAAAGGTTTTTCAGGATTTTTTTTTCCAAATATTCTCTATTTGATTGAAGAGTGGCTAGTATTTCTATATATTAAATGAATCGAGAAATGGAAAAGCAAATAAAATTAAAATCGATGAAAAATGTGACATGAAAAGTGTACCGCTGAAGGAATTAGTTAAACTTTTGAATGGTTGTCTTGATAAGATATTATTATATTTATAATTTTAAAATTTTTGTATTCGTAAAATACTGAGAATAGGGGAAAAAATTATTTTACCCTTTTCGTTGTAGAGAGCGTGGTGTACAGTCAAAGCTGAAAAAATAATGCACTTTAACTAAAAATTTGGATTTAAACAAAAATCTCATTCAGTTCTAAGATTAAAATAAATATATCATGACGTTTTTATTTATTTAGTATAAGGTACTGCATGTATACATTGTAAAGGTAAACTCTTTCACATGATAGTCTATAAATTAATTTTCTAATATGTGTGTTCGATTTCTTTTTTTTACATTTTATAAAAAAAAAAAAATGTAAAACCGAAGAAATTTTTCTAAATGTTCAACTAAATTTAACAATTTTAAAAGAAAAAAGAAACATTTTTCTTTTTTTCTTATCCTTTTTAATGATATTTTTAAAATATGACCTATTTCATTTAAAGAATATAACTTATAGTCAAGAAAAGAAGTGAATTTAACTTTCTTTCATTGTCTATTGAAACTCGAAATTATGAAAACATTAAATATTGAAATCGCGGATATGTTTACATCTTTATCTGATACAGTAAAACCTTTTTTTGTGCGGTAGATAGCACAACATAAGGTTTAACGCACAATATATAAAAATAAACGCACAATAATAATATTCGAATTTTTTAAAAAATTTTTTACATGTAACAAATTTGGAGAAATAGTAAAGATTTTTTTTTTTTGCGTTGGAAAGGGACTGCATAAAAAAAGTCGCACCTAGAAAATATGCCAATTATTTATGAAACTGATGAGAAAGTACTTCCATAACAAAATAAATAATTAAATTACACATGGAAACATTTTTAGTTTCTCATTGGTTATATGGAGAAGTTTTCAAAATACACATACATAATTCACTGCTACTCATCGAAATCAAAGCGTTCATCTTCCTGTGTTGAATAAGTTCAAAATCGCTTTCGCACGTCACGTGAAAATACAATTGATTTATTTTTGGCACCATAAATTAAGAGATAAGTTTTTGCGATGAAGGTTTGTTGGTCAGTTACTTGTAAATGTCACGATAACCAGATGATCGAATTTTTTTTTTAAAATTTCGTACTCCTTTCGGAATCTGTATCTATTTTAAGAAAATGCTTTTCCAAATTGTTGGAAAGCTGTATCCCATATACTTTATCCTCTCTCAAAAATCAGGATCTTGTCTGTCTTCGTAATCTATACATTTATTGATAATGACGCACTGTTATTGAAAGTTTCGTCTTCAATCGAGCGTGGGCTGTTGGCACATTGAGAGAAAGCAACCTAACGTACATTGTCAGCAGAATGTTAATAGCAAATGAACAGAGTGCCTGGAAGTGTATATATGTACATTACAGTGGCGTTACGTACACTCCTCACCTCCTCGCCGTGGGGGGAGCCCAAGACCTGACTAACGCCAAGTACGTATTTTCAAAATTTATAATATATTAATGACAGAGTCTGACTTTGCACGGGGGCCTTAACATTCTCCAATAGCCACTGGTACATCGATAGAAAGCATTACAGTGGTGCCAAAGCCGTTAAAATTCATATACCGCATAAAAAGGTCTCACAGAAAAAATCGCTCAAAGCAAATAACACAAAAATAAAATCGCATAAAACAGGTTCTACTGTGTGTCTTAAAAATTAAAAAGAATACTGCACTAAAGAAACTACCAAGAAATTTCAAAATTGAGATTTTTATTAATCAAATGATATAAAAAATGAAATTTTACAACAACTTAACACCACACAAATATTTTATGGAGCTGAAGAAAATTCAGTTGAGTAAATGATTTAACGTTAGCGTGACTTAGAAGTTGGAACGGTGGGATATTAGTTCAGTTCTCGCCCTTATCACTTGATCATGTTTCTAAATCATGGAGTTCGACAAAATCCTTCCGGCCATTCTAAAGTAAAATCATATATTAGGATTATTTCTCTGCAATCCAGGATCCTTAGATTGAATTGTATTGCTTTTCAGTGTATTAGATATAGGGTTATTCATAATTCCCTCCAAGGTTTCGGAGCGCTGTTGTAATAAAAGATAAGACCAATATATCAAAATAGAACATATGAAGAAATACAGTCACATGCTCACATAATTTACAAATGTTCTGTATGTGAACCCTTGGGCACACGGCATACATCAGTATGATAATACAATTTCTGCCTTCTATTCAACATGATACTATCAACGTTATTCGACACAAGTTATTCTTTCTTCCAGTTCTGCTATATCACGCAGCAAAGAAGGTACAAGAACGTGGATGTTACGTAAAAGACCAAATTTTTGGATAGCAAGGAAATAAATGCACGTGTTGTCAATACCGATGACAGTATCACGTTGTGTAGAGCATGACAGGAACTGGAATATCGCGTGAATGTATGCCATGTGACCAATAGTTCATATGTTGAACGCATGTAAAATATCCAAACAAAACTAATTTTTCTCTAGATGACTTCATGTGTTCCTTTCTGCTGTATTCTTCTCAGTTTTATAATGTAATGCTTCGAATCTCCTAGGAAATTATGAATTATCATAAGCATTTAAAAAGGGAAAGAGGATCTGAAACTCTAATTGCTTTCCTTCTTGTGTAGTGATTCCTTTACTTAAAATATGTGGCAAAATAAAGGAAAAGTATTAACATGATATGATAGCATCATATTTTAATAGATGTATATGCGTTTGAGACACATTTTTTTTAACGTTCTGTTTAGTTTCGGTTTTAGTTCTGTAGTTTTAACATTGGATTTTTTCTTGTATTTTTTTTTCATGAACATTGCCTCTGCATTGGTGATATTCGTTGTATATATTTTCTTTCTAAGCAAATTTGAATGTTGTTTTATTTCTCTTAGACTGTATTTCTGTTAAGCATTGTATTGGTTTTAATTGTACAGAGAAAATCGCTCAACGCGAAACTGAGGGGACTTATAAAAAGATATTGCAAAAGAAAAACTTATATTCAGCAAAATTAAGTTTATTTGAATATATTTTATTTCAGTAATTATGTGTATATGCATGCATTTAATACAATTTAAACAAGCAAAAACATTCACATGAACTTAGTGAAATTTAATACAAAAATTTCAAGGTTTTTAAAACACAAACATTCATTGAGTTTTTGAAAGAAAAATCTGTTAATTTTCTTTACATTGTCTTTTTCAGTGCCAAATTTTCCAACAAGTTATTCGATGTTGTCCTTTTTTTTATATTCATTTCACCATTGGGGAGAGAGAATAAGTGTCTAAATAACTGCGCATACGTTTCATGATGCTCCTCATTTTGGATGCCGTGGAAACACGAGCTGACTTATTCATTTCATTTTTGTCACGAGAATCTACATCGATATTTTTTGAGCTTTGAACAAATAAAAAAATGACTTTGACTATAATTGAGGTTGTACACACATTATCATCATTTATTGCAACGGATTCTCCCGATGATCAGTAGGACAGTCCAATAATACAATAACTTTCTCAACCGTCGGCTTTTTTTAATTGTATTTTGTTCATTCCCAAAGCAAAAAATTTTCCTTTTAAGGGATTTTTGTTTCGTGAAAAGACAGAAAAAAAATGCATGGAAATACACGGCAGTTTGTTGGGACTGTTGTATTATTTCGTGTTAACCGATGTTCCGTCTTTCGCGATTTCGTGTTAAACGTATTTCACTGTATTTTAAAACTGCAATCCCAGTCATAAAAATTTGATAATACTTGTCTTGATTCGGAAATATATGTTTCCCCTTTTGTGCCTGTAAGATACTTTAACTTATCTTTATGTGCTTATGTATAAGATGTAATTGATAAGATTTTTGTTTTATAAATGCTGGTTGGCCCTGGGGGTCGTTTCCCGTGGGTGGGGTAGGGGGCAATTTATAGCTCTAAGCCCTTTTGGGTGAAACCGATCTATATGGCTATTCCACCAATAACCCTCATGTCAAAAATCAATTTTGGGTTTCAACACGAGTATTCCATTCTAGAAGCAAGAAAAAAAAATTTTTTTTTGGATAATATTGCAGTTGTTTTGAATACACATTCATCAAAAATATTTTTCATCATCCTCGTTGTACCTCTGTGTTCTCAAATAATTCAAAATAAATATGTTTAAAGAAAGACATAATAATTTTTGCAACTTGAAGCTTTGAAAATAAGGTAAAACACAAATTTCCCGCTGGGAGAGCACAAAGCTTAAGTTGGTTTTTAATGAACGTCACATCGTTAAAGAACATGTTTCAAGTTTTAATACACCATATATTCTACTTTGTATAAGAGAATTCACATTAAACTTTATTGCAGTGGGGTTTTCAGCACATATCATTAATAAAGGCAGCTCTTATATGTGCTAAAAATCTTAATTGACAACATCTGTAATCCACACACAGAGGTTATTTTTTAACTCCTTAACTGCAGATTAAAAGTTTAAAGACCACACGCCTACTACGAGATTTCTCGTAGTTTGTGAAGGATTTACATATTTCAAAGAAAAATTTACTTATCTCTGCCTTTTCATTTCTCCTCACCACACCGCATACGCGCAAATATGAGAAAAACAGTGGCGTTGAGGAACGAATCGCGTAACTTTTGATTGGTGATTAAGGAGTTCAAATGTCGCTTTAAGTCCTTAAGTTGGAGAAATTTGGAGAATGTGGGTCCGTGGTTTTCATCACTTGATCGTGGTTCAACATTGTGAGATCCGTTGCCAACAGCTCTCGTGTTGCTTTACAGTGTAACGTAAATTAAAATCAAATCAAATATGGAGATTTTTTTTTACAATGAACTATATCTGAGCAATGAAGTATTCTGGTTCAACATTATGAGATCCGTTGCCAACAGCTCTCGTGTTGCTTTACAGTGTAACGTAAATTAAAATTAAATCAAATATGGAGAATTTTTTTTTTTACAATGAACTATATCTGAGCAATGAAGTATTCTGGTTCAACATTATGAGATCCTTTGCCAACAGCTCTCGTGTTGCTTTACAGTGTAACGTAAATTAAAATTAAATCAAATATGGAGATTTTTTTTTACAATGAACTATATCTGAGCAATGAAGTATTCTGGTTAAACATTATGAGATCCGTTGCCAACAGCTCTCGTGTTGCTTGTGACGGGTGCTTACGCGTTTCACTAACCTTCTCTTATAAACTTTTAAATTGTATTTATTTTGACCAATCCCACTGAGAGCTGGAAGTGTGACTTATGTAAATAAGATAGTTTCGGGTTTAGCGAGTTCGAAAGAGATATAAAAGGGAGAAATGAAATGAAGAGAAAAGGATGACTAAGCGGTTTGAGAGAGGATGACTAAGCGGTTTGAGAGAGGATGACTAAGCGGTTTGATAGAGTAGAACTCCGTGTTTGGGATTGAAAAGTAAACTACGTGGTTGTCCAAGAAGGTGTTTTTAACCGTCTAGCTTAATGAAGTGAAATTTGAAGATTATTGAAAAAGATTCCTTAAGGCGGTTCAGAAGTTATTGAAGATATCCTAGATTATAGCCACTTCATAAATTCTACTCGTTCCAGGTTCCTTCTGAAGAAGATTTCAGGTCTGTAACTTTTGTAGTTTAGATTTAAATGTGTAGTTTGATTGTACGTGTTATTCCCCTCGTGATATCATTAGTATTCGTGTCATAATTAATTCTGATAATATCATGATAATTTATTTTCTTAAAGTTGATTATTAATTGTAGATTTCGTCTTAAAGAAATAATAAATAGTGATTTTTATTTGTAGTCTTTAATTATGAATCCTACATATCTAACAAGATAATATGCAAAGGTAGTGGGAGACTACACTGCTTTACAGTGTAACGTAAATTAAAATCGAATCAAATGTGAAGAATTCTTTTTTTACAATGAACTATTTCTGAGCAATGAAATATTCTTTTAGCTATATCACAGGATATATTCTTAATCTGTGTGTAGAATATAACTTTTCTTTGTAGAATGATGATTTCCCGACCACTTTATTTTTGACTAAATGTTTACAGTTTGTATAATCGTCTAAGTTTTCTTGTTCTAAATTGTTTCTCCCTATATATAAAGAAAGTTTTTCGGGATGCTGTAATAAATTTATCTACACACAAGTTATACCTATTAATATTGAGTGGTAAAAAAAATGGAATTCAAATGTAGAGGAGCACAAAGATCTATTTTGCCAAGGGATCCCTCTACATCCCAATGCTTTCTCAAAATATCCGTCTATGTCAACGATATTGTGGATTTCTAATGTAATTTATTTTCCCTGAAGTACCCATAGGGTCGCCAAGTCGATCAAAATATCTGCCGAGTCACCAAATTTATCGCCAAAAAATGATACCAACTTCAGTGCAATGTAGAGGAAATGTTCCTTAGGAACATTGTTCTTGAAGAGGCATTAAATGGAAGTTAAAATTAAAATGCAGAGATAAAATTTTTAAATATGTTTTTTTTCCCAGCTTGCAATACAGGGTGTTGTCAAATTGAACCGAAAAATTCAGAGAGGTGATAGTAGACAGCATGGGGAGGAAAAATCAACACTCGCAACACAACAACAAGGGCTCGCGAACCACGTTTAGTCCGTAAAAATAGTAATCATTTAGCTTTTCGGGAGGGGTGAGGCCAAATGAATGCAGGAATTTCGAGCACCATGGTACGGTTCAAGAAAAATGTGCACGTGTTCAAATTTCCAACTGCTCCCAGAGTTGATGCAGGGAGCAATTGCCACTGTTCACTAGATCATACACTATGGTATCCGAGAACATTTTTTTTAATTGCGGGGCGTATCCACCATGATGCTACATATCCCGGTCGAGTACAGGGGGTACTCACCCCCCCCCCTTGGGGTACATTTTCTTAAGAAAAACTTTTCACTGTTCCATACGATGCTTGTAAAAAGTTTCGTGTCTTCAGAAAAACAGTTTCTCCCCGTCAGCTATTTGAAAATTGTATATATATCATTTCTTAAATAAAAAATTTTAAAAAATCAAACATCTTCAATCGTTTGAATTTTTTTTCGAAAACAATAAAACTGAAAGGTTTTAACTTTACTTCTTTTCTTTTCGCTCAACTTTGCAAAATTTCTTATTAAAAAAAAAAGAAAAATAGAAAGGTAAACAGATCCTATTAAAATAAAAATACGGAGTACTAACGTGCTTTGAGATATTTAAGTTTTTTCGAACGCATTTTGTTGGATAAAATTTAAACTTATATCTTGCCGGAATTTCTTTTCCTAGACGACATACACCCCAATGAGTTGAGTTTTCCTTACAAGACTTTAGAAAATCTGACATTGAATACCTTCACTAATATTATCCTGGAATATTATCCTAGTTTATTGAGAGAAATATCACTCTTAAATTAAGTATATACGGGGAAAAAATGTTTCCAAGCATAAAAGAAGAAAAATATAGTTTATGAGGCACAATTTGGTCAACATTAGCTTAAATAATAATTACCCTACGTTTTCAGCCTAAATGGTAAAAAAACCCATTAAAAATATGATTGAAAAGTAAACTAATTGTACGTATGGGTAAAAATTAAAAATGAAAGAGAAAATAACAAATTTGTGAGCAAATTGTAGGTTATGAATGAAAAAATTAAATATCATACCATTTTCTATGGCAGTTTTAAGGTGCATCTCCAAATTTGGAATTATGAACCATATTTTTGATTAATAACTAACTGGAGAATGCC
>BMAO01033621.1:0-18420 GCA_019973975.1 Trichonephila clavata | reverse complement strand
AATACATATCAGATTCGTTTCGAATATTGTCAATTGGCAAGAAATAAAACTTTTAACGCGTGTCTCATACTCAGAATCTGTTAGTTGTACAATGCTGTTTGTTTATTTTGGCACCGGTAATTTTGATACCCTGTCTCCTCCCAAGGAAGGTACTTGGGCTCTGACGATGTGAACTTGTTCTAGGAATTTAATTTGCCAAGAGCGAAATTAAATTCCGAATTCTAGGGATGTGATAGAGTTCTGAAAGAACTTTCAACCAAATACAAAAATGTTACACGTCATGATATTAAACTGTACATCCACCTTTGCGAACCTTGCCACAATAAACAGAAAATTATTTTTTAAAAAAGTATTGTAGTAAAAACTTTTATTCTTTTCCCGAATGCCAATATATTGGAACTTGTAATGATGGGGAAATAGGATGGTTTCTTTGAACTCGGAACTTCTGAAGGAATTTTAATGCAAGTATATGCGAAATCACAACTTAACAATAATTTTTTTTAATGGCAGTCTCATTATTTTGTCAGAATAACATTTGTACTTTTAGGAATGTAAGAAGTCATTGAGAGAGAGAGAGAGAGAGAGATAATATACTTATCATGACCTTTTTTCATACTTTACCTAAATATCTTTAGGCATTCTATAAAATGCCTAGGCAAAGTATGTACTAAATCTCATATTTCATACTTTGCCTAAAAACGACCGACATTGTATAGAATGCCTAGGCATTCTATAGAATGACGGCATTTCATACTTTGCCGGTAACATATATAATTCTACAAAACTAAAACATCATAATCAAAATCATAGTGAAAAGATCGCAGTTAATGAGTAAAAGAATATTTGTTAGTCTAATTGTGTGTGTGTGGATGCAATTTTTAATGAACTCTAACTTAATTAGCATAGAAAACGTACTATTTGTGGAGTATAATTATAAATGAAAATAAATATTTTACAGTTATTTATATAAATGGCCCTAATTTTAGAACAATGGTATAAAAGTAAGGTATGTGCAAATATTGGAAAAATAACATAATAATCCAACATAAGAGTATGTAAAAAGACCTTAGTCATTACACAAAGTATTATGACAAAATACAAAATCTATTAAATATCTTTATGGTAAGCACAGAGGAGAGTTAAAACGTTTCAGACAAGGAAGATGCACCGGTTGATTTTACTACCGAAACTTAGTGAGAACAAATGATCTATATTAGATTCTTCTGTATCAGAAATTTGGTTCACACTGGGATAATAGTTGGAACTAAAACACGCAAAACCTTAGTGACGAAACAAACTTTTCTGTATTACTTTTGTCGTTCATCAAAGATAACCACATGGGAATAAGGTAGTTAGTCTTTAGTATAAGTCTCTTAGATATAAAATGCATTTCAACTCCGGAGGGGGACCCATTTTCAGATTCTTCCCGAAATGGAGCGCATTATATTCCTTATGGTCCAGAGATTTAAGATATTCCACCCCTTGGGGAAGACTTTTTGATACAGTTTGTAAAAGTAGACTGGGTTACTACCTACTTGGGATGTCATAGATTTTAGTCGAGGGGTCGAATTGACATCTGAGGCTTTTCGCCTTCACCGCGTTTTCACGTTTCGCATAGTTTGTTGATTTTATTAGTGAAAAAATAAATAGTAAATACTTGAGAAGTATATTATGAAGAGAATAGACAAGGAAATTGGTATTATCTGGAGCATTTTCTCATGTGAATGAAAAATGTTTCCGAAATACATTTCCAAAATACAATTGAAAATAAAAAATGTTATAATTACACAGATGACAAGGAGGACCTTTTTTTTTTGAGAAAAAAGAATGATGAATGGTATTTTTTGTAATTGCCTGTAGTAGCAGGCTAAAATCTTTACTCTCGGAATAATTATTTTGTCAAAGAACGTTTAGTAGAATGAAGAGATTTTTCTCAGATTATTAATACAGAATGTTCATTTGGTGCAATTTCACTTAAAAAAGAATAAAAACAACTCTTGTTGACAATGTGGTCTTGTAAATTTTACATTTAAGAAACAGCTCCAAGGTCTAGAAAGATTTTAAACTGCAACTAGATAGTGAAATGAAAACAACACAGTTTCCTTCTACGCATTTAAAATAAAATTGAAGCAGTGTACTTGTCCTCCTGTTCCATGAATGTATTAAGATAATAAAATAACAGTAATTTTCACATTTTATGAAGGCATATAACACTTAAAAAATCTTTTGTCAGTTATATCTCATGAGTGCATTCTCCAAGTACCATTAAAGAAAATATATTTATTTAGATATTAATTTCAGATTGTATTACTGACATCAACTAAAAAAAAAAAATTGTTGAAAAATATTTCTTTTTCAAGTTTATTAGTCAGCACGATCTGTAGATTTAATTCCAAATATCGATATATATTTATAATAAAATTTTACAGCATCCAGTATCTATGATATACAGCTTCTGTTAACCAAAAATTGCCCATTAACATTTAGCTGAGTTTAAGTAATTAGAGCCCGCTTAAAAATTGCTATTACGGTATGTCGTTTTACTTTACTACGAGAAATTTTGTTATTCATGAATTTGGTCATGTGTTGTTATGATTTTATGTCTTCCTGAAGATATATTTTTAAGATATAAAAAATAGAAAACCATGTGTCTACACTCTAGTCAAATTTTTTATTATCAATAGTAAATAAGTATGCATTTTAAGAGGTAATGCCCTTTACATCTAAAAATATGCACATAACTCTATGATTTCATACATAATTATAAATAGAATGATGTTTTATAGTAAATGATTGTGAGGTCTTATATATTTTTAGAAACTTTTAAGTATTATGTGCAAAAGTGTTTTTAAAATATATTTTCCTTTCTATTTCAGCCGAACAATACAAGCAAACGAAGGTGACATTGACAGATTGAAACAATTTAGCCATTTTATTTTAAATCTAAGCTTAAGAGTTTGCTACTGTATTATTATGGTCATTCTATTTTGTAATCTGCATAATTCCTAGTTGTACTCCTAAATCATGTTTTACATTAAGCTAGATTTATATAGCAGCATAGAATATATTATATATATGGATAATAATATTAAATCATTATATATAACTGTTACTAAATAATATATATATTATATTTAAATGCTATAATATAATTCTAAAATAAGGATAGCTAGAAGAAGGCCATTCCTTGGTGAAATACTGTGAACTTTTGAAAAAAGTCGTCACACACACACACACACACACCACACACACACACACACACACACACCACACACACACACACACACACACACACACACATGCACATGCACACACGCACAGCACGCACGCACGCACTATCGAAACTTTCTCAATCAATATATAATAATTGATATGCTAAAATCATTCACGTCATGACAACGCAAAATGAAAATTGTAATATTTTTATTGAAAATTTTGGAGTTAAGCGAATAAAATGTAAGCAAGAAAAATGCCAGATTTAAGAAATAAGAATACACCATTTAAAATCATAAACAAAGACTTGAGTTTTTAGGATTCTAATTTTTCTGATGGTAAATTAATATTTTAAGTGCCCTGGGAAACACTCAGCTGATTGACTGATTCTTTATTAGTCACACTTCAAAGCAATATGAGAGCTGTTGGTGATGGACCTCATAAATTTGAAACTCGGTCAAGTTAGGGAAACGTCTGGGGTATAGTAGGGCTGATATCCTACACTCCAAGCTGGAGGGTTGGAAACCCTTCAAAGTTTGGTTTTTCAGCCTCAAACTATGCAATGTGCATCATGTCCACTATATGTCAAATTTTCAGTGGCACTAGGACTTGACAGAAATAACTCTGGCCACTAACACGCAACCTTAACTCTCTGACGATGGTGGCCCTTCGAGAAATTTGCAAAACACTCTTTCACATTAGATTTGTGTATTCTTTGTGACATGAACTCCGAAAGTTTAGAAAACAAATGATTCTCCCATTAACAGATTTTAATACATTGTTATACTTAAAATATCCAACTACCCTAAAATTGTGAATTTTGCCAAAAATTAACAACTTTGCTTACGATTATATTTTATAAGCCATCTATTAGCTTTATAAAAATACCAAGTTTATTATTTTCCTTTCCCTAGAACTAAAACTACAAGCGTTTTAGTAAAAGCAGATGCCATTACTTTCAGCAAGATGGCATACTGTAAAGCTTGTTTTACTCGAAATGTGTGTTTTTTTTTTAAAATACTCAAACAAAGACAGCTATTACTCAAAAAATTTTGAAAATAATTAACTGAAATTTTTTGTGTATGTTCTGAAAAATAGTAGAAATGTTTTAACCTCCAAATTTATCAATCACTGTTTTATTACAAAATTTACAGTCCCTTATGGGAATGTAATCACTGTTTTTTTTTAAGCAATTTCATATAATAACTAAGATAAATTGCTCTAGTTTTTGTAAGAATTAAAATATCTCTTATCTCAAGATCATTTCAAAAATGAATAACATTAAAACGCATCGGAATTGAAAAATTGAAAATTTGTTCATAAACTTGATAAAAAATGGGCTGCGTTTGTTATTTTTTGTAAATTTTAACCAATTTTTTACCATTTTAGTAATAATAATTTCTTTTTCTCTTCTTAATTTTAGCATATTTTTCTTAAAATGTACCATACAAATCTAAAACCACAAAAAATTTCCATATTTCCATTTTTTTTAAAAAAAAAAAGTTGTTGAAAGTTGTCGAAAACCTTAAGGGAGTCACTTCAATGTGGCATTACTATCCGAGACGTAAATTTTAGAATAAATGGAATTGAAATTATCCATTACTCTTTTTCCTCTCCTTTTGAATGAAGAGCATCTTCTTATATGCCCAAAACTAGATAAAAAAAGTCCCAAATACATGTTGAGATAAGCAAACAATACTTGAATGCCAGAACATTCATGAACTCAATGTGAAGACTACATCTTTTATTTATTATTTCTTGCTTAAATTTTTAAGTTTTTACTTTTGTTCTCATGTTAATTTGTTGATTCTTACTTTAAAGTTTTGTTCTTTTTATTATTTATTATTGTTCTTGGGGATACTTGAGCTTCTTACTTGTTTGGATTTGTCGCGGCATCATCTATATAAGCCTGTAATAGCCTATGGACTGAAGTGTTCATTTTAGTCCAGTGGTAAGTTACGTGCTTACGGAACTGAAGTTCACGTGCTCTATCCTCTTCATTGGTGACCCTGTCAGAACTAAGAACCAGCGTAACTTTCTGATCTGTCGTGGCGCCATCTACCAGAAAAAATCATTAAAAAATCGCAAGACTCCATTTGGCGCAACAAAACAACTCGCCAAACTCACTGGCGCAGTAAAACAAACCTGGAACTTTTATCTTATAGTACTCTCATTCATTGATCTGTTCTGATATACGAAATAAATTTATCAGTCCCAAAATTTCTTCTTGCCTCAATCCATTGTATAAATGGAACATTTGATACTATTCAAATTCAAACCTTCAAAAATGCATCATTGCATTCCAGGAATTGTTTTCTTGCTGTCGAAATCATAAAAAAAAACTCAAATTGCACTTTTTATTCATACTGATCAGGAAAGTTAATCGAAGACTCACTTAAAAAAGAAATTCACAATGAATATTGAAGACACACACACACACACAGAAGAAGAAAAAATAAATTATTTTTCTTAAAAAAAATCGTCTGCTGTTTGAAAAAGTTGATTTAAAACAACGAGCAGTAATAAAAAAATCGGAGAACACATGACTTAAACCTAATAATTTGGCATTTCAATGAATCATGGTTACCAAAATAAGTGGCTTACCAGAATGAAATCGTTATCGTTCCACCATTTCTGAAAACTCTGCCGAATTTGAAGCGTACCAAATATTTATTTTAATCAGATGTTTTTTTTTAAACATAAGAATGAATTTATTAATTAATTTTAGAGTATTAAAAATCTATTTCAACAATTTTCAGATATAAGCTTTAAGGAAATGATAAGTAATATAATTTATTAAAAACGTTTTATTAAACTATTGTTATCTCTTAAATTTTATACGTTGAGACTAAAATATGTTTTTCAGAATTTTCAATTCATTTCTTTTTTACAAATAGTATGTAAAAGACCACATAAGACAATGAATTCTGGAAAAATAATTTCCCAAACCGACATATACATTAAAAAAATAGTGCAATTTAACCCTGGAAATACATTAGGCAAATGCCTCGTAATACATGTTTTTTTTTGTCTGATTATACAGTAATATTCAAGTTAAATTTTACTTTGAATAATTAACATCTAAATAAGAACAAACCTTATTTCTATATGAATTGTCGTAAATTCATAAGAAAAAAGGCAATGAGTAACATATATGAGCATTAAAATGTGAAAGTGAAAAAAATGGAGAATGTATTTTTTGTAATAATATGAACTTTTTAAATCCTAAATTAATTTTCAATGCACGAAATAATACCAATTTTATAAAAAACTTAGTAAACATGTATTATTTAATCTGCATACAAAAAAGAAAAAAAATATTTATATCATATAATAAAACAATGACATTGACATTTATCACATTTAAAAATACTCTTGAAAATTTTTTCTCAGTAAAATTTGTTTTCAATTATTTTATATGAGATTTGAAAATAAAACATTGCAATAAATATATATTTTCTTAGATATCTCAGGAAAATAATAATTGAAGTACAGTATTATAAGTTGAGTACTTTAATCCTCTTTGGTAAAAGATTAATTTAATAATTCGCCTTTCCACATATATTTAATCGACTGTAAAAAAACAATTGAATGTATAATTAAGACTAAGTATAAACCTCAGACTTCGTTTACATATAATTATTACTGTTTCATTCATCCAAAACACACACACACAACACACACACACACACACACACACACACACACACACACACACACACACACACACACACACACACACACACACACACACACACACTCTCTCTCTCTCTCTCTCTCTCTCCTCTCTTCACTCTTATATTATAAAATCTCTCCAATTATTTATACAATTTCATTAACAAGATATTAAAAATTGCTTTTATTCCATCTTCACCAACTGCTTGAGCTGAAATATAGACAAATTAATGATTAAAAAAGTTTTGTTCATAATAACTCAGACGCAATAATTTTTATAAGCATAACTTTTTTTTATTGTATGATCCCTATCACTTTCTTTCACGTTAATCTGGCTGGTCCCATACGTATCTTTAAATTAAGAAGAGGGCAAGGTTTTATTTGGAAAAAAATCTCAGTTTAATTGGATAAAGCTTTTGTTTGAAAACAAATCATTGTTTAATAAATGAAAAACAAAATATATTGTAAAGAGACTCTCCTCTGAGAATTAAAAAAGACATCTTTCAATACAGTCGGTACTCTGGTGTTTGCTATCCAAACAGATAAGAATCGAGTAAGCAGAAATAAACAATAGAAAGTTCTAAATAAATCAAGTAATTTTGTGATTTCCTCTAGGGTTTGGTAGGAAGAAATTGTTTTGTTTCCTTTTATTGCTAACTTTATTTTTGCTCACTTCAATTGTTTATCTGTTCGATAAATAAGGTATCTACTCTGCTTTTCATTTTGTTTTCAGCTTTAAAAGTCTTGTGAATTCTAAATTTTTAATTCTATATTAATCAATTCTTCTTCTTCAATGGCTCGATAGCAATGACCTTCACCAGAAGTTTTCTCCAGGCATCTCTTTTTGGTGACTGTTTTACAGTATTTGTTTGACTTTTAAAACATTTAGAACTTTTTCGACACAGTCAATTAATTTTAAACGTCGTTCTGTCCCGAGGTTTATTTCCCATGGGCCTAGCCTTATTCTTGTAGCAACAATCTCCATTCATTCTAGCCAGATGACCAGCCCATTTAAGCCTCTGTAATTTGACAAATTTTACAATATCAGGCTGTATGTAAATTTTGTGAAATTCTTAATTAGATCTTCTCCATGATCCATTCATTTGGATTCCAAGAACGCAACATAAGATCTTTCTCTCGAAAATTCCCAAAGCTACCTCTCATCACGTAAAGTCAATGTCCAACTCTCTGATGCATAAGATAGGACAGATCTTACAATACTTTTGTAAAGAAACAATTTAGCTTTTAATATGAGAAAGCTGAATTTTAAATAACTCTCCCGAGCATAAAAACCTTTATCAGCAGCAATGACTCTTTTATAAATCTCTGAGGCCAGCTCATTTTTATTATTTTTCTCAGTTCCCAAATAAGTAACACTATATTTATCAATTACTTTTAAAAATTATAAAATAAAAGTAATGTACAGAAATAACTTATTTGTTGCCTAAAAGCACACATTTTTCTTCTGAACGTTTAAGTCTCTGAACTAAGTTTCTTCTGAACGTTCTCAGATGTCTGATTGCTCTTTGCAATGGTATTTCGAATAAAATGAGGCATATCGGTTACGGAATAAGTAATTTCGCTGTACAGGGAAGTGACAAGGGCAACGTTTAATTGGTATTCCAGCCTTCATACTTCCTCCATGTGTGATTAATGTGGGAGGAGTTTGAGCCTTGACAAATGTCACTATACATCAATCCATAGTGGATCTTTAGTGACACCAGGATTTGAAACTACATCTTAATGGTAACTACGCTGGTCAACAGTTCGCAGTCATTGACCACCACCTACTACATCTGCGAGCTCAAACGAATCTCTTCTCTCTCTTTTATTGTCCTTTATTTTGAACATACAAATCTTCATGATAATGAAGTTTGTTTACCAATATAAATTGTTCTGCATGATAACAATTCAGAGTATTGCGCATAAATACGGAAATTTCGGACTTTGTTCGCTTCTTTGCTGAAACGGTATTGTGGTCGAAAGGATTACTTGCGGATTTAGAAGGATTATTCTTTCAATCGCATTAAATGAAGATTAACGACGATGGAGATCCTGATAACATACTTGATGTCACCAAGATTTGAGGATAGAATAGTCGCTTCTGAAAAAAATTTAGATAGGTCTGTGATTATTTCACATGAATGTTCCAGAAGCCTCTATCAGCCTTTGTAATGATGATGCAGAGAAATAACACAATGAAGTTTGAGTATGACAGAGGAACTGTGCGATTCATTAATCGAATACGGTATTATGATTATAGATTGTGTGAATTTTGTATTCGTACTATTGCGGGTTTTGTGTGTGCTAGTTGTTTCCTTTTAATTTATTTTGCTGTAATTACTGGATATTCAAGAATAGATTGAAATTTACTCCGAAACTACCTGCCTATTAATTACGTGGAGCTTTCCCACATTTGAAAGTTGATCTACCAAGTAACAACATGCTAGATATTCCTACTTCATTGTAGATTTAAATACACTTGCTTAGTTTTCACCCTAATTATTTTTACTCTTCCTGTTTTTATTATCTCACAAAAGACAACTTAATAAGAATGCATCCTTAATTGGTTACATGTTTTGTTTTATTCTACTCAACAATCTTTAATATGAATGATGAGACAATATATATATTTTAAGTAAACTAGGGGGGGGGGTTACCTCCTGTCCACCTAACAGCAGACCAACCCCAATGTACAAATTATACAATTATTCATACTTATTGCATTAATTGTAAAACTGTAATTTACATATTATGTAGTTCAATTTACTTTATTTTTCTCCCGCAAAATTCGTTCTTTGCACTCTTTTTGAGTTAAACTTATCACTAAAGCTGTGTCGTCTCCCATTTCATTGATAAACATTTCAGATTTTGATAAACCTGTATCATTTGCAGCTTCCTGTTAAATTGAGTATTTAGTTCCGTTGGTTGTTAACAAGTATTCGAAAGAGGCAAAACTTTCTTCTCACGCAATGATTCCAGTCTAGGTAATCGTTGAGATACTTTTCTGCGAGAGCTTACAATAATGTACTATCGTAAACACACTGGTGACATTATATGAAACGAAGCACAAGGCTGTCAATTCAGCGCGTACGACACATGTGAAATTTGGGTTACTAATTTGGCCAGTTATCATGAACGTTGACATTGTTGAAATAGTACGAAGTATATTTATTACAGCATCACGAATATTTTTTTATATGGAGAAAGATATCATTTTCCTTGTCAAGAAATAACCTGAGCATGAATTATTTGTATTAAAATATCTCATTTAGAAAAAGGGTGGATACTTTATAAATATTTTTAATTTCAGAACTTTAGTAAATAATACTAGTAGCTGCACTAGTAGTTGAACCGCCAAAAACAAAGAAAAACATTATTATTATTAAAAATGGTAAGAATTTATAACAGCGGCAGATATTAAATTAATTTTATCTTCTAATTCTTCTAATTAATATCATGGAATAAAATTATCTATCTTAAATTTAGAGAACAAAGTTTATGTTCTTTAATCGTTTTCTTTTTTAAAATAACAAAATTATTTAATTGAATTATTAATTTTGCTCATATAAGTTTCATCATTACTTTATTAATACTTTTCTTTAAAGAAATTGCATTTACGACACTCGTGACAAAAAACTAGGAAAAAATTACTGAACAAAAATGATTTAATACGAAATAATTTGTGTATCATTCATAAAAAGGAAATGGTCTATATTAGAATTAGAATAATAATTAAAAAAGATCATCGCTATCCCTGTTTGAGCATTAAAAAAAACACATTTCGAGTGAAACGCGTTTTAAAGTATGACATCTTGCTTAAAGTAATGTCATCTGCTTTTACTAAAACACTTGTAGTGTTTGTTATAGTGAACAGAAAATAATAAACTTGGTATTTTTATAAAGCTAATAATATGGTCTATAAGATAAAATCATAAAAAAATATCAATTTTTGGTCAAATTCTCAATTTTAGGATAATTGGATACCTTAATTAAGTGGGTTGTAACGAAATCATTTTAGAATCTAAACCCCTTTTAGTTTAAAATTAATTCATTTTATTCGACACTTAACCATGAAACCTTTCAAACACTATAAACAAAAAGCTTTAGAGTTAAAGTAAAACACCGCTGCCATGCCGGATATTAAAATTTTAGCCATATAAAAGTTATTTTCTCTCATGAGAATACTTGTACTATCACCTGACAGATCGTCAAACTGTGGAGCCAGCATGCAGAAATAATTGCTTACAAGGGCATTAACAAATATTTTCGACATGATTTTAAGACTATTTGTTCATTGTTAAGTTTTTTCACCCAAATTTTTAATATATAATTCGTTCATCATAATTTACATTCCTTCACAACAATTTAAGGGAGCACTTTTCTTAAATAATATTTTCCGCAAAATTTAGTTTACAGGAATCTAGTTGAAAAATCAAGTAAATGAATACAATTTTTCTGAAATTTCTTTTTGTATGTTTGTACTGTGAATAAACATGTAATTGAAGAGATTGTGCGTGATAAATTATTAATGTATTAATAAATTATTGTACATTCTTCAAATTCTTTAATCAATACATTTATTATGTTACAGTACTTTGAATGGAGTTCCTAGTAGAATTTCCAATAATTGTTATGCATATTCAAACTAGTACGAGATAACAAAAACTAAAGTTGGTGAATTTTGTAGTTCATTATTTGCAATACTTTTATTTAAAGTTTATATTAAAAAAAATCAAATGTTTTATGAAATTTTAAAGACGAATATATAAGAATAAATATTGAGCGACCAATTTTATATTAATACTAGCTGACCCAGCCCGGCGTTGCACTGGCTTTTACCGAGAGTATAACTTAATCCCCATGTTAATTTCCTCCTTTCTTTCTGACGTCAGCACTTCTGTGTAGGTGTGACGCGTGTGATGTGAGTGCATGGCCCGTGAGTGCGTATCATGGCTTTCTCGTTTAACATTTTCCCTTCTCTTCACAAAATCAGCACTTCCAATATTATTTTTTTCGAAATTACTCTTACTTTGTTTCTTTCCTCACCGCTTAGTCCAGCGTTGCACGGGCTTGTACCAAGTGAATAACTTAATCCTCATGGGAATTTCCTGTTTCCCTCAGGATGATAGCACTTATGTGTGTGTATGGTCGATGTGAGTGATTTCTTTAAATATGTCATTAAAACTCCCTTTTTCGAAATTTGTTCTTGCGTTGGTGTGGTGTGGTAATTAGGAGAGATGGGTGAAAGCTCAGGTGTCGTCCTCGTCACTTGACCATGGTTGAAAATTTCGAGGTCCGTCGTCAAAAACCCTCGAATTAGGCGAACATTGCGAATTTATAAATCACTCACTCACTTTTCAATAGTTGTATGTTGAAAAAAGACAGCAAAGTAGAAATTTTTCAAATTACAAAATTTCACTACTATTTTAAATCTTGAAGTAAAATTGTGAGGATTTTTTGAAATGTTTGACATACGGGAAAAAAGTTTCATGCAATTATCTTTATAAAAGAAGAAATTATTAAACGATTCATTTAAGTAATTTTGAGTGTTTTATTAAAATTTGTTCAAAAAAGTTTTTGGCTTTTTACTTTTTAAATCACTGATTTGATACAGATAAATATTTTAAATGAATCTCAGAAATGTATTGAATACATTCTTTCATCTTAATCGGACATTAATAATGATTTAATTTTGAAAATTATTTAAACAAAAAATGACGAAAATTGAAGAAAAAAACTTTTTCATTCGCATTTTTTTACTCGCCAAATTTGCTGATTTTCGCATGTTTAAGTCAGAACTTTTTGATGGAACCCTTGAGTTAGATGTGAAGTTTCAGGTGAAACAGTTGAAAGCTGTTTGGCATGGAACCATTTTTCGACGCCAAAGCTTGGCTAACTGTAAAATCGCGTATTTTTATTTAAGTTTATATTTTTTAAGGCTTAATTATTTCGTTAATGCTTTCAAACTTCACACATTAATTTCAAAAACGAAGTACTTTTAAATAAAAATGTACAAAAAATATTTTTAAAATTATTTCTCGCAAAAACGGTATTTTACGAAAATTACAAAAAAATTTTTAAAATATGTAATTTTTAAGCATTTTTTTTTCAATTTTCGCACAGAAGTTTGATAATACTGTGCTGCAAACGCAACAAAAGTTTCGTATGATTATCTTAATAAATAACGAAGTTATTCAATGTTGAGTTAAAAGTTTTGACAATATTTCGAAAAATCATAAAAAAAAAGTTTTGGGCATTTTATTTTTTAAATGACTGGTTCTAAAAGAAAAAGGCTTGAAGCTACTTAGTGTAGAAAAAAGTTTTCATAACACGAAAATAAATTTATACGCAACGATTTAGAAATAATTTTCATAAAAACGCATCAATTTGAACTATTTTTTAAAAAAATCTTAAAAAATAGAAAATATCAGTATTTTGTAAAAAATATTATACCGTATTGTGGCGAAAAAAATTATCTTTCCGATTCTGTAATTATTTTTTGTCTGATTTTAAAAGCAAAAATTGGATGGCTATTTTAAAATGGTCGAAAAAGTAGGGATTTTCGCTCGGCCAAAATGAAATTGAAGTTAAGCCAAATAAACAACCCTCAGGAGTAAAACAATTAGGCCTTTTAAGGTTTTTAATTAATATCTTCTCAACTAATTGCAATATCGGAATGAAAAATAGTTTACGTCCTATTCTCAAACCTACTGAATATACGCGCAAAATTTCTTAAGATTTGGTCTAGTCGTTTTGGAGGATTTTGGCTACAAACACTGTGACACGAGAATTTTATATATTAGATTTATCTGATTCAAACCTTTAATGAAGCAAAAGATATGTCTTAATTATAAGCTGAAATTTATCTGTTACTCATTATTTTAAAAATTATTCTGGAAAAATAATAATTATGCTCTATTTTTAACAAAAATAATTTTCTAAGCAAATGATATTTTTACTGCGCGCAAGCTAGTAGATTAGATTTTATTTTATCATATGTTTATAAATGCTCTCTAAATTCCATTTGTGAAAACGATTTTATTCCAATTTTTGCTACTAAAAACATTTAACTATCAATTTTGTTCATAAGTGAAATTAAATTGAGTTTTTGTGTTTCTATTTAATTGCAAATAGAAAGGCACACTAGTAGCAAGACAAATTAAAATTGCTGTTAGAATTATTGATGGTTTGAAGGAATTGCAAAAAAGTATGCCAATAATTAGAAAGCGGTAAAAATAATTGATGTAAAAACAATGTCCTTAAGGCAAAATAATGTAAATAAATTAAACTAATTACTTTGTATTATTTCGCATCTTTACGGCTTAGTTTAATCTTTAACATAGCACATTTTTTTCAGACTGAAATCCTATTAGGTATAAGTAATAGATCTTTAATATTCACTTCATGATCTTAAAGATGTTGGCAAATCAATTCACAATTTAATGAAGAATCTTTAAGAAATTCTCAAATATGTTTTCAAATTGTTTTCATGTAATATTACAATTTTTGTTAATTGCTTCATATCATAATAAATATCTAGTTATTCTGCCGGAGTAACTCTGAAAAAATTTTTTAAAACTTTTTGAGTTTCCGAAAAATTTTAAGTGGTTTTTATCCATGTAATTATGGCTTGCTAACTTTTCAAAAGGAATTTTTCTCCTCTTTAAGAATATTTTTCTTTTTTTAAAAAAACCTTTTTTTTGTGAAATATTTAAATATGCATGAATATTTTTTTATGTCTTATTTCTATAGTTGTAGAAAATGTAATTTATTACTATAGCTACTTGCTTGTTTGAATAGAGTGGAAAAAGAAATTTAATATCCCACACTGTAAATTATACAGCGTTTTTAATTTTATAACAAATGCAATTTATCACTGTATCTAACTGAATGTTTAAATAAAAGAAAAACTAAATTTACTATTTCACACGGTAAATTATGTAATGTTTTGAATGTTTGTATAAGAATAAAATAACAACGTTTCTCGTCATATCATGAAAAATATTTTTCTTTACTTTCAGGGCTTAGACAAAGTAAATAAATTGAAAAATTATGTGACTCTTTTAAAATGAGTAATGATAACTTTTTTATTTCACAATTTACACCAAAAATTACTGGAATAGCTTTTTAAAATAAACTCAGCATAAAACCAGGTAAACCACACTTATTACCCCCCCCCCCCCAAATAAGATCAAAATTTACGGGTGCAACTTTATACCCCGGAAATAAAAATGATAGTTTTAAAAATAAAACACGAAATTAGAATAGAAAAAAATTGACGTCTTCATAAGTCGAAATACTGTTTATTTAAAAGAAAGGCCATTTCCCATGAACTTAAAGGAGATTCTAGTTCTAAAAGTGGACAACTTTTTCTTTTCTTTTAAAGCTTAGGGAAATACCTGGAATTCAAAATCCAAGGGCATTGCACATTTACATTTCAGGTTTCTTCGTAAAATAGGAGGTGCGAGTTATACGGCGAATATACCTAAGAACTAAAAATTGCAGCTTGAAAGTATAGGTGAGCATTTACGCCAAATTTTAGGGTACATTAATTAAAGAATGTATTATTTTGGGTTTATTTTCTAAGACCTCGTTAGTTTTTTTATTATAATTTATATTTGCATTATTTTATATTCCCGTATATTCCTACGTATAACACTCCCTTTTAACACAAAAAATTAGATCAAAATTTGAGAGTACGCGTTATACCCTGAGTATAATAAAAAAATATGAGCACAAAAAAATTTAGACTTCAACATGTATCAAAATACTGTTTATTTGAGAGAAATGCATACCAAGTGAAATTAAATGTTAAAGCTACATAGAAGTAAGATATTTTTTTCAATATCAAGTGATATCTCTAATAAATGATTTCAAAAAGGTAAGAGCATTGTATAAATACACTTCAGGTTTGTCTGTAAAAAAAGGGATGAGTATTATACGGCGAATATACCTAAAATTTTAAAAATGTAGCTTGAAAATATGGTTGCACGTTATACTTGTATTCCGAATTTTACGTTATTCAGTAATTTGATACACATTTTGATTAAAAAAATAGATTGAAAATGCTTTTTTTCAGTCATGATCAACAGAATCTTCTAATGTGTAATTCAGTTTTCTTCTTGAATCTCACACACACACAACACACACACACACACACACACACACACACACACACACACACCACCACCACACACCACACACACACACACACACACACACACACACACACCACACACACACACACACACACACACACACACACACACACAACACACACAACATCTGAGAATTTTATATAACTTAAGTATATTATATTACTAAGGTTACTTCATGATTTTAGGAGAGTTGTTATCACTATTTTATAAATTGACTTCGAATAGTTTTATTTTCTAAAGCAGCAAAAATCTTTTTTCCTATCATCTTTAAATCAATTTTAGATTAACTATTTAAGGGTTATTAATTAGTATGTTATATCAAGAATACTACAGAAATGAAATTGTGAGAAATAAAATAAAACCCGTTTCAAATTAGTTTCTAGAATAAAATTAAACTGGAAATTGCATTTTGAACACAATACATATATCAATGATATTCCAGTAGTCCGAAACAAAATATTTGCATTAATAATGAACCACTCATTATTCAGAGTGTTTGCAGCTATATTTGTATAACAATGCTTTTATCTACATTTCGATCAGGTCATTGTGTTGCAATATAATACAACAGTCATATTCTGAAATGCATGATTTTCTGAATTCTCTTGGATAATTATGCGGTAATATTCTCCGTTGGTCGAATCCGACGACGGCGTATAAAGCAAGTGTCATCTCAAATTCCAATTCAGCCATACATAATGCAAGTTAGTGATACAAAATTCAATAGCATTTTCATTTACTGAAATATAATGATAAGAGATAGGGAAAGAAAACATTGCCATATTGAATGAAATGATTTTCATTTACAGAATGAAAGGATGCGAATTATATACCAATGATCCTTCAAAATAATTATATTAAGCCAGCGTTTCTCAAACTGTGGAGCACCCCTCCTATAGGGGGCGTGGTAACCATACGTGGGGGTGCCTGCATATCGAAAAGTCGAAAATAAAATATTTAACTCTAGATTGGCCAAGGAAGTTGGACTGCTTTTTAATTTCAGTGAATAACAATTACGTTTATAATGACATAATTTCTTAGAATTTTTTAGAATATATTTTTTCCAAGTGAAGTAAATTTTTTTTACTGTTAATTTTTACTGATAACTTATTATATGACTGTAAATAAGATAAAAAAATATTAAATATTAATTTTAAACAAATTTCTTTACAATTTATTATTATTTCACAATAGAGTATCTTGACTGTTTTTTAGCATATAGGTATGTACTAAATTTCAGTCTTTCTAGTGTTATAATTATCAATTTACTGAAATAAATCTGAACAAAATACATTCTGACAGAATAAAAATAAAATTCACATTCACACTGGTAAAAATACATACTTTTAAATATATCAGTAATGCACGAAGCATTTGATAATTAATTTATTAATACTAAATTAAAAACAAGTTTAGTAATTATACTAGTGGCTCCCAAGGTCTAGTCATATACAAAATTTAATACTTATCTTGATAATTTGTATGGTTTATAGATAAAGTCATATTATATTTTTAGTGTGTGAAAGTACATTACTATTGCACTCAATACAGTGTTATTATAAGAAAGGGGGGCGAGGGAAATTATATGATTGAAAATTGGGTCGAGAATATATTGAAAGTTTGAGAAGCACTGTGTACGCTCATTAGGTATAGATAAATAAAAATCCGAAACTCTATTATCTGGAAACAGTTATACAATGAATTGCTGAATAAAAAACAATGTTACCCATTATAATCTTGCTTTTAGGTTTTCTTCAGTAGATATTGTAATGGAAAGACTGCACTTTACTCGTTTCTTTGTCAGAAGGATATTGCGCTCGGTATAACCACTAGTAAGCAGAGAGATAATACTTTCCAATAATAATGCTAACTAATATGGGATTTTGAAGACAAATTTGGCACAAAATCTAGAAGAATCTAAGATGACTAGTTGACAAGATAAGCCTAGTATTAGAATAACTTCATTGCATATATAAAGATAATGCAGAGAATCAAAATTGATGTCAACGCTTGACAGTGGCTGTGTGTTTATTGGACTCGAGATTTTGCGACTACGGATTTATATTGTGTGATTTTTGAATTTGTGCTTTGTGGATTTTACTGTGCTTATTTTCTGGTAAAAGAGAGAAAAACTCTTATACTTGATTGATTTTGGAAGATCTTGCTAGCTATTTGCATGGATTTTTCCTAAATCTGTAAGATGATAAACCCCACAACATTATATTTCAAAATGTTGATATCTTAGTAGTGTTTCAAATAAATATAAATATGGATCATAATGTGCACAAACTCTCCCATGAAAATATAGATTAACTAAAAGAGATAAATACATCAATAGCGTATTTTCTCGATAGTTTTACTGTAGGTTTTT
>BMAO01033620.1:0-20071 GCA_019973975.1 Trichonephila clavata | reverse complement strand
TGTGACTATGTTTCAGGATTATGAGGTCTCTTCACTCGTTCTAAGGTTCATTAGTGAATTCAAACAAACTGGTCTGTTTCATTCTTGATTTTAAATTAAATTATAAAGATTTTATTAATGAATTCAGGAAACTTTCTACAATATTTTGCTTTTTAAATACTTTAACGATATAATAAATGAGAAATTTGTATTAAAGGGAATACACTATTGGTAAATTTGAACTTGTCATTAGGGTTCTAACTTTAGGTACATTAAAGAAACAAAAGTTTCGTATAATCAGTGGTATGATTTTATTCAAAATTATTTTTTTTTGTTTCTTTGTTGCTAAATTATGATAAATCCATAATTGCTTTATTTCGTTTTCTTGCAGATTAGAACTATCATCTGGATTTTTATTGGACTTGGAGTAACATGTACATTAGCAAATAAAGTTCCGCATAGGACATCGAGGAAATTGCTCGAATTTTCAAATGATCAGGTAAGAAAGATCTTTAAGATATATTATCATTATGCATAATATTATTCACGCAAGTTTTTCACTTCAGTTAAATAATAAACACTTAATAAGTAATACATAAAGCATTCATAAAATGAGAAATTCTATTTTAAAAAAAGGTTTTTCTGATACTTTTATGATAATGTGTTTATATAACATTTATAGTTGTTTCCTTTCTTCTCTCTCTCTCTCTCGTATATATTTTTTTACAGTATAACGTAACCTGTGCGGTAGATAGGGACCGCATAAAAATGAACCGCACAAAAATATTCGAAAATTTCATAAATTCTTACACATAACAAACTTTGTCGAAATATGATACAGAAACTTTTTTTGTAGGGTGAAGAGGGGACCGCATAAAAAATGTTGCACTTAGAAAATACATGAATTATTACTAAATTTATGAGAAAATACTTCCATAACAAAATAAATAAGAAAATTCATATAGAAACATTTTAAAATATTTAGTTTATCATTGTATACATGGAGAAGTTTTCAAATTCACATACATAATTCACTGCTACTCTTGTAATCCAAAGTGCTCATCTTCTTGTGATGAATAAGTTCAAAATTGCTTTCTTCATGTGAAGATGCCATTTCAATTGATTTATTTTTTGGCACCATAAATAAGAAATAAGTTTTTGCGACGAAGATCAGTTGGTCAGTTGCTGTAAATGTTGCGATAACCAGATATGCATAATCGAAACTCTTTTGAAATTTCATATTCCTTTCGGAATTGGTACCTATTTTAAGAAAATCCCTTTCCAATTTGTTGAAAAGCTGCATCCCTGCATATATTTATCTGCACTCAAAGAATCCGGTTTTCTTGTCCATCTTCATAATCTATCAAATTATTGATAGTGTCGCTGTCAATGTAAGTTTCGTCTTCAATCAAGCGCGGGCTGTTAGCGTGTTGAGAGAAAGCAACTGAACGTGCATGTCAGGAAACTGTTTATAATAAATGAACGAAGCGTTTTGAAGGATATATATGTACATTGCAGTGCATAACGTAGAGTTCTGTCCCCCCCCCCTGCAACCCTCACTTCGCGGGGGATGGGGGCACTGGACTCACGGGTCCAAAGCCTGACTAACACGAAATAGGTATTTACCCAATTTAAAAATATTAAAAGCAAAGCCTAACTTTTCAGGGAGTTCTAACATTCTCCGTTCGCCTCTGGTACATTGATAGAAATATTACAGTGGCCTCAAAGCCGTTGAAATTCATATACATCACAAAAGAAGATAGCACAAAAAATAAAATCACATAAAAAGGACCACAAGCAAAAACAGGCTCTATTTTTTATACACACACACACATATATATATATATAGTCTACAACTTATTTACTGTTTCTTCACTTTGTTTTGGTTACCATTTAAAATTATTTATTTCTCTTTGCTTGCTGTCAGTATATATTTTGTTTTCAATTGCATTGATTTTTTTTATTTCTATGAATTCAAATGTTAAATGGAATTTAAGAAATCCATTTCAAAGAATATAATTTAGAGTCTTTGAAATGAGTTTTAATTCAAATAAGGAATAGTGTTTTGAAACAGAATTTAAATTTTCACTGTTTCTTATCCAATAGTTTTGTTAAAAAAAAATGTACTCAAACGCTTGATCTCAGACATTATGGAAATTTTTTACTGTTTCGAAAGAAAAAAGATGATTACTCAATTTGTGACACCTCTTCCATAAAAACACCTTATTGTAGCCATTACACAACAAAATATGCTTTCAGTAATTTATAGCTAATATGCTATGGTGGGTTTGAATGGCACAATTAATATATAATTCAAAAATAAGTAGAGGGAAAGACATTCCAAAGAGAGTCATCATTGGTCACAATTAAAAATGTCATATATGTTATTATATGTATATGTATTCATCTCTAAGTAATTTCAACAAAGAACCTTGATTTCAAAATAAATATATTTCACTAAGTTTGCTTAAATATACACTGCTTGCCATTAAAATTGCAACATCAGGAAGGAATGATAGGACAAACGTCAAAATCGCATGTAAGAAAGAAGAGGTTAACATATGCAAATTATTAGTATTTCAGCTAATTTAGGGGACGCACATGAGAGAATCGACGTCTGAAGCACAATATAAAAGGAAAGTTGTGTTGTGGATTTTTTATTCGAAAAGCGCTTTGTAATGTAGGAGTTTGCCTCGAATAATAATAAGAAATGCTTACCAGAGCAAGTACCGGAATTCGAAAAAAATAAGATCGTCATCCATCTAGAGGGTAGATTATTGTTCCGTGATATCGTCCGTTACACTTATCGAAATCCAAACACTGCCATGCAATTATGGAAACAATGGATTGCTGAGGTTCATACTGAACGACATGCAGGATCTCTCCGTCCTCATATGACTAACGTCCGAGAGAACAGATACATTGTGAGGTCTATCCTACAAAACCGTACAAACCACACCATGAATCATTAGTCAGGAATGAGCACGTTTGCAGCTCGCCCGGTATCCGCTCGTACGGTGCGATGACGTTTGCAACAGCGTGGACTGTCAGCAGAGCGACTATTACTTCGGCTTCCTTTGACAATGCAGTATATTGGAAAACGGCGACTCTCGGGCGCCGAACGACAAAACTGGATACAGGAGTGGCACAATGTCATCTTCTCACACGAGTCTCGGTTCTGCCTGCAATATTCTGCTGTCCGTATACTTATCTGGAGGCTCCGAGGAGATCATTCGTTGCCTACTTGCATTCGATATAGGCATGGGGACTCATCACCTGATAAGATGGTTTGTGCAACCATTGGATAAATGACACGCACTTCTCTAGTTAGGATCGACAGTAATTTGAAAGCAGATCTGTACATTTCTTACACCTTACGTCCAGTGGTTGGGCCCTATCTTTGAGGCCTGCCAAATACCATTTTTCAACAAGATAATGCAAGACCCCATGTTGCACGCTGTGTTCTGACCTTCTTCGATACACTGAGTGTTCAATTGTTACCCTGGCCTGCTTGGTCTCCAGATCTGTCACCCATTGAAAACATCTGGTTATGGGTTGATGAGAGATTGGCCCGCCACTCCTTTCTAGCTAATGCAGTTGATGATGTGTAGCATAGATTTGAAGCAGCAGGGAACGAGTTGCCCGTTTCTGTCACCTAAGTCCAGTTAGACTCCATGCCTAACTGGATAGGGGCCGTTTTAGCTGGCTGGAGTGGAAGTTGTTTCAATTAATTTCGCATCTTTGTAAACTCCAAAATCGTTTGCAAACTTAATCATTTTGTCTCCATGTCGTACTGTTTACGTATAATATATATCAGTTTTGTATTTGCTCTCCTTATGGTATTGCAACTTTAACGGTTAGTAGTGTAAATAATATTGAGAAACTAAATGTATATATTAAAGAAAACTTTTAATTTCTTATCTCAAAGATTGTCAGCATGGAGCTTTAAAACTGTAATATACTATATTACATTATAAAATACATTATTTTGTGTGTTATATCACTCTACAATATGTTACTTTATATTTCAAAAAAGTGCAACCAAGTTCCAATATAATTTTCTTCCTTGGTTTATTAAACTTTCGTAAAAGGTATATTTGTAAAAATGTATTTTTTCAGAATTATCATTCGAGAGAATACAGTTTTAATATACTTATTTAATATACTGCTATATGACAATAACAGCCTTTATTGATCTATCAGAAAATTAAATAACCGACATGCAAAAAAGATCTATGCACAGATCCAACTCCCCCCCCCCCCCCAAATAATGCAGAAAAACAAAGTTAGAAATATCGAGAAAAATATTGAGAGTTACATTATTCATAAAAGATGATAGATCGAATTTTTCTTCGTATTGTTTAACTCATTACTGGTTTAGAGGAAAATTATATCAATGGAAGATTTAACAGTGACCATTCTCGCAAGTATGTATACTTCAACAGAACATTCAAAAACAATTAAGTATGATGGTTGGTTGGTGTCATGTACTTTGAGAAATCAAATGGATGCACGAGTGGAAACCACAGCTTTTTGCTTTTCCACACTATCTTTTCACTATAAAGCTCTCATGGAAAGGAAATTCAACCACGTTTTTCATAGCTGCAAGTATTGCCGGACAGGTGAACAGGTGAAGATGTGTTCTGGAGAAAGTTACGTTTCGGGGCAGTTTCTACAAGTTTTATATGATTTGGTACAATCTTCATTATTTTTTATTCCTCTAAAATGGAGGGATCTCAATCTATTGTAATGGCCTTTGTAATTTCTCGGTTTGCATCAATCTCCCCTATCTGATGGGCTTTCATAATAGATTTTTCTATGAGTCTATATCTGTCAATGGTATTAGCATCTTCAAGAATGACGGGAATATAGTTGTTGAGATTTCTTGCCTTTTTAGCCAGTTCATAGACTGCCTTGTTTCCATCGATTCCAACATGTGTAAGTACCATTGCATAGCGCATGGCTTTCCCATCTGTTTGACTGTGTGTAGGTGTTGGTGAACATCCTGAATGAATCCTGAATTTTCTTGCAGTATTACCCTTAGAATAGCCTTAGTCACAGTAGAATACAAATCATCTAGCTTTATCAGTATCATTTAAATTGATGTAATTTATCAAGGCCTCCTGGACTGCTCTTAATTCAATGTGATGTTGGAAGCGATGTTGCCTGCTCCATGCCCTTCGAGTTTAGTCCCCCCCCCCCTATAGTAGAGTGATGTGAATACCAACTCACTCTGTTGAATAGTCTCCTCTGATGAAACCATCTGTATAAATTTGAACCAAAAGGAGACTCAATTGTTCCTTTTGCCTTAATAGCAGTTTCAGTTTATGTTTATTCAAGTATGTTAAAAAAGTCATAAGATTGAAGCAGATACTTATTATTTCATTGTTAAACAAGAGATTAAAAAGTTTTCATCGCGGACCCTTCTTCCATATAATAATATTGTATTGAGTTTAATATGATATCAGGATTTGAAGAAAAAGCTACAATACAACTTTAACTTCTTAAGTGTCATTGGTGTATATAAACGTCTCGCTCAGTGAAAACGTTAATTGCCCCGGACGTATATATACGTCTTTCCGAAGTACAGTCTTTTCTGTGCACTGCTATCCATAAAAAAATTCCGAAGGCTTTGGAATACAATAAAAGGACATTGGCAGTGTTTGCGAAGGATTTTCTGATCTACTGATTTCAGAGAATTTGCTTATTGCGAATTGCCCCCCCCCCCAATACATCACATACGCGTGCCTATGTGGGAAACGGTGGCTTTGGGGAGCAAATCAAGTAACTTTAAATCGGCAGTAAAGTAATTAATTTTAAACCGTACAAATTTATCATAAATGTTAATTTGGCAAGCCCATGGGTTCACTGGTAATTATAAAACTTGTTCTTAACTTAGTATTGTTAAATAAATTGTAAAATATATTGTAAGTGTACTGATACATTTATAAGTGTATTATGTCAGTGTAAATGTGCATTTTATTTTTTATTATGTCCGAATGTATTTTGTTTGTTTACTTTCAGTAAACAAATATTTTTTAAAATAATCTTTTGTTTTCGACTTTTTAATACGCTCGCGCCCCCCTCGTAAAGTTATCACGCCTCCCTGGGGGAGGCTCGCCTTACAGTTTGAGAAAAACTGATTTAGATGCATTCCATTTGTGAAATGAATTGATAACAAAATGGACGACATTGAACAATTTGTTGACAATTTAATGTTAGAACAATGATACAAAAAAATGTTAGGTTATTTTCCAAAAACTCTATAAATGTTTTGTTTTTCAGAAAGCTTGAAAACTTTGCATTAAATTTTTTTACGTTGTTGTGAATGTTTATTTTTATTGATTTTTATTAAATATATGCACAAATACATATCTATGTAAATAAAATAAACTCTCGAGAAACTTAATTTTTTTATGTATGGTTTTTTTTTACCGAATATCCCTTAACACGAAATATACGAGCAATATTTCAGCCCCTCAGTTTCTAGTATCTTTTTTTCTCTATATAAATATTTTCTAAGCATTACTGTTTTTTAAAACAGAGATTTAAAAATCAAATGAAGAAAAGAAAAATATATACTCTTCTACAAATAGATAAATAAAGCCCCGACGTGTTATTGAAGAAGGTTTTTTTTTAAAAAATGAATTGGCTATATAATTTAAAGGGAAAACACATTTGTAAACACAGATACTTAAAATCATTCTAGTATAGATTTTGTTAAACCAGTGCTTCTCAAACTTTCAATATTTGGGACGCAATATTAAATCATAATTTTCATCGCGCCCCCCCTTCCTTACAATAACAATGTATTGAACTCAATAATTCGCTATGGCTACAATACGACTCTAACGATACGACGATGATCGACAATACGACTCTAACCTCTTAAGTGCTCCAGCGTTTATAAACGTCTCATTCCTTCAAAGCGTTAATTGCTCCGGTCGTATATATACGTCTTTCCGAAGTACAATCTTTTCTGTGCACAGCTATCCATAAAACTGTTCCGAAGGCTTTGGAATGCAATAAAAGGAACCTTGACAGAGAGAGTGTTTGCGAAGGGTTTACTTATTTCAGAGGTTTTTTGTTTATTCCCCCCCCCCTCCCAATACATCACATACGCGTGCCTACTTGGAAAATGGTGGCATTGGGGAGCAAATCGTGTAACTTTTTATCTGCAGTTATGAGATTATTATAAACTGTACAAATTATCAAAAAAAGTGTTAATTTTTGTGTAAAATTTAAAATATGACAAGCCTTGGGGTCAATGGAAATAAAAAAAATTATTCTAATATTGTTGTTAAATAAAATACATTGCATGCAATACTGATGTATTTATAAGTTTATTATATAAATGTAAATGTGTATTTTATTGTCAGAATGTATTCTGTTTGTTTACTTTCAGCAAATTAATAAATTTTGAAAATAATCTTTTGGTTACGACTTTTTAATATGCTCTCCCCCTCGTAGAGTTATCACGCCCCCCTAAGGGGGCACGCCCCACAGTTTGAGAAACATTGTGTTAAGCACTCAAAAATCGTCATGGTAAATATGAATATTAAAATCTGGTGGTATATTATGCTTCAAGTGCATATATAATTTGCAATAGTTTTGATAGCTTGATTGACGAAAGACGCGTTTGAACAATACAAGAACAATTAAAAAATGAACAAGTTATATGGAGTCTAGAAAAAAAATTATTTATTCAGCGGAAGGGTTCGAGTCACGATCAACTTTTTTTTTCAATTCATTTAATTATTTTTTAAAATTAAATAAATTTACTTAAAAAGGAATTTTTAAATATTTTATACAATTATGAGATAATTAAATTAATAATATATAAGAAAGACGTGTATTTTTTTATTATATTTATTATAAAATAATTAATTTAAAGCAATAATAATAATATATTTTATAGATTATGCTATATTACATATTATATTTTATTTATAATATATTGGTTTCCACATTATAAAACTATTTGTGTAACTAATTTTTACATAAAATATCATTTAATATTTTTATATATTTTATTATAAATATTATTTATTAATATAAAATATATTTATAAAATATAATATAAATATTTATATAATTACTGTAATTATTTTATTTTATAAAATACAAAATAATTACATAAAATATTATTTAATATTTAATAAATAAATTTATTAATTTTAAAAAGTAATTAAATTAATTGGGCGGGAAAAAAGTTCACCGCGTGATTCGAACCCTATCTATCCATGTAGAAAACAGGCTCTTTGACAACTGTGCTATTTGGTCGTTGGAGATATTTAAATCGTAATTGTATAAAAGCTAAGAATGAATTTCGAAGGCTATTTTCCCCAAATTGACTGGCCATTCGGTGCTAATACATTGAGGGTTGAACACCCTAATGGAGTACTACTATTATACCAAGTCTCGTACCAAAATAAATTTCCTTAGTCGTGCCCTTCCTTTGTGAGTTCTACACACAGATGCAGTAGTCATCTTCGTTAAGACTAAATATGAACTTATCATTAACTCTAATGTGTTGTCAGTCAGTTGCCAGTGTTGATGATTTGCTGCTTCCCAACTCCAGTTGGCTTTGTTTATTTTGAAGAATCAAAAGGAAAAGTATAAACTTAACCTTTTTTTCCCCAGCCAACAATTATTAAATAATGAAAGATGGTGGACAGATGATATTGCAGAAGATAACCATGGGAGCAGTTCCGGCCGTATGTACAACCTGTGATCTTGTTTTTAAAACAAGTATCTTGTGCTTTCGGATTTCATTACTCATGTGAAACTAGCAGCAAACATTGCGCTTCAAACATCTTACCACGACCTTCTACCTACATCCCAAGCAATTGACTATCACTTGATACGCTCATTCTAATCAGGTATTGCAAATATCCGACCCTAATTTCAGTTTCGTGTAGGTCCTTGAGGGCATCATTATTAGTTGTAATGTCTCAAGAAGTAATAAAACATTTTAAAAGAAAAATATTAATCAGCCTCGTAATTGTTAATTATTCTATAGGGCACCAAATTATGCAGTAGAGGCACAAGCAATGGCGAAATATACTATTAATTGTGCACAAAAATGCAATCATTTTCTAAATTTACGTAAAAATTAAACATTTTTTGATGGAATGTTTGCATGCGAATTTTCAAAATGATTCGATTACTTTTTCGAGACACTTTTTTGCGAATATACACGCGCATGTAATATAATTTTTAGAATGATTTGTATGTTATCCCCAAGTCATTAAATATTGCAAACGGCATTTGAAAAGTATTTCCATATATTTATTATACGTTTATAGAGCTAATGTAAATATAAATATGAAGCAGTATGAATTAAGAAATGATATTCAATCTTGTAAAAGTAAAACAAATGATTATGTATATGATTTAATTTTTATTTCTTGAAATAAAAGCTTAAATTCAATAGTTTAAAATTAATTAAAAAATTTCTTGACATTTTTAAATTGGAAAAATTTAAGTAAATGATAAAAACAGAAGTTATTGCAATTTTTTCTGAATTTATTATTTGATATGAAGTGAATATCTACATGGTGTATCCGTACAGCGGTAAAAAACTTTCAGGACAAATAGAGTACACCTAGACCATAGGAAGTCACATAGAAGTGCACGGTCGGAAACGCTTTCCTGTCGCGGATGTGACGACACAAAACTCAAGGAAGACAAGACACGAATAAGAGGAAAAAATATGTTTATTAATTTTAGAACACCAAAAATGCTAGGAAGTCTTTGGCTGTTGTATGCGATAGACGCGTTACGTAAACCATTGTCCAGTTTATTGGCCTGCTCGATCGCCAGACCTTATTTGCCTTGATTACTTTTAACACCCTTTTATAAGCTTCACTTGTATGCGACGGAATCTTTGAACTCAATTTTTACCCATTTTAAAAGGTCAGATTAATTCGAAATTTTGCTCACTTGTCCAGGACTTATGACAAAACAATAATTTAACAATTTTGTTTCATTGTCCTGATCAGGATCATCAGGATTAAAGATTTCCCATTTTCAGATCCCATCTCGCTTCTGGTGACTAATTTTTTATCCCATTTCCAGATTTGGCGACTAATTCTAGATTTGGTGACGAAAAGGGTCATCAAGTGTCACAACCACACTTTAAAAAAAATTTATTTGAACTTGATTGGATGATTGGAAAGAATTTTATTAACGATTGAAAATTTGGATGAGATAAATATATAGAAAGAGTGAGCTAATAAGTAGGCAGTTTTAGTGAAGTCGGCTACATAATATTCATAATAAAAGCTTTATGCCTTCATAAAGTATTTTTCTGTGGTGTGTTTGATCAGGTAAATAACTGTAAACTCTGTATTCATGTTCATTTTCATGTGGTAAATACTCTATAAAGAAGTACGTACTTTTCCTTTGTATAAGGGTATTTGGGTAGTTTATTTTCTGTTGTATTCTCGAACAAACAATACGTACAAGAGCAGTTCAATATTTTTTGAGGAAGCACTTGTATTTACTCTTTTTTAATCCCATTTTTGATAACCCGATATTTTAAATAATTCTCCCTCCCTTCAGTCCACACTTGGCCGAGTTTTCCGGACTCTACTGTGTGTATCTTTTAAGTTGTTAGGAACTTTCTCAATCTTTGACGAAAATTTTATCCTATTACTATACTTTACGTATACTTTTTAAATTTCTGTTGTTTCATTTTACTCGTACATACTTTCACAGTTTCGTATAGAAATAACGAACTCTTAAGAACATTTATAATTATATAAATCCATCGGGGCAACCCATTCTGTACTTTAAGCCGTTAATTGAGCACCATTTCTTCTACATGGCAGGTTTTAGTGCCACCAGGATTTGAACCAACGATTCGATAAAAATATGCCGCCTGTGAGTTCACAAACAAGGTCACTTGTCTAAAATGGCCATTTCAAAAGATGGGTGAGTGAGTGAATATTAACGTCACACTGTTCAGCTACACGAGGGCTTTCCGTGACGGACCTCGTAATTTGGAACAATTGTCAAGTGAGGAGGACGACACCTGAGCTGGCACCCCTTCTCTTAACGACCAGATCACTCCAATGGGAGGACGTTTGAGCGGTCGACAGATTTAACGTGCATCGCTCCCCTGCATGGTGGGTCTTCAGTGGTACTGGGCTCGAACACACCAGCCACGAATCCGATACCTTGACCACTTGGTCACCTTCAAAAGAGATATGATTATAAAGGATGTGAAATTAATTATTTTGTTTTGTACTGATGCACTCATCAATTAATATCTAGCGATGTTGTGTTGATCATGCGCACAATATGGAACGTCTATTGCGCATGCGTTTGTGGTGCCTTGAAATAAGTGATACTGTTTACACCACGACCAGCCTTTTTGTTATATGTTTTGTGCTTGCTTTTAACTTCAGCCTGGTGCATTTATAAATATTTTTCCAGTTTTAAAAAAATATTGCTATGTGTTCTCAATTTAAAAAAACAACTTTTTTTATTATATATTTAAAAAAGAAAATAAGAAAACAGTCATTTCACGACTATAATATTCAATATTTCGAAAGTAGATAAGATTAAAGTTGAAAACAATATTTTTCCAAATAAGGAATAAAATAATCATCATCATTCGTCAAATAATCATTACTAACATAAAACAAATGTGTTTAACTCAATGCATTCATTTATGCTAATCTTTTAACCATAAATTTCTTGGAATCGCATTATAAAAGGATGCTTGCATATATGAAATCGCTTCACACTCCAACGCCGTTCAACGGATCACTATGAAAAATGGCATGTATATGTATTTTTTGTGGAGAAGGATTTTGTGCTATCCTCTTTGTTGCAGATCCCCACTAGGTTGCTCTACAGCATATCAACTTCTGCACCATTCAATCAATCTCCAAGTTGCCAACGTGGTCACCAAAAATGATGCCAACTTGGCTCTATCACCAACATTTCGCTATGCTACCATTGAGTCGCCAGTATAATGTAAGGAACGGTGTTGCTTGCGAATATTACAATTTTAAAATTAAATACAACAGAAAGTAATATTAACATATTACACATCCATATATAAACTATTTACACTATTTTAAGCGTTCGTTACACAAAATTTGTAACAATGTAGAACTTTTGCTGAGCAGAGATCAGCTTAGGGATGCGTTTTCCAAAATCGATTCACAAGAGAGTTACGGGACGTTATACACTGCTGGCCACCGTAAATGCAACACCAAGAAAGACAAGAGATAGAGCAACAAAATTTATTTTGTAGATAACATGTTGACCAAGTATCAAATGATTAAATTTATAGACTTCTTTGAAGTGTGGTTCCTGCCAGAGTAGCCGCCATTGTTGGAGATCACCGCTGCCACACGCCTCGGCATTGATTTCAAGAGATTTTAGATGTGTTCTTGGGGAACAACAGACCAAGCAGCTTACGCACGTTGCCAAAGTTGATCTGGTGTGGCAGCTGGGGGTGTAATCTGTGTCAATCGTTGAGCAACCATGGACCACATGTTTTCTATCGGCGAAAGATCCGGAGAGCGAGCCGGCCAGGGAAGCAATTCAATCTGGTGATTGACGAAGAACCTTTGGACAATGCGTGCCACGTGTGGTCGTGCATTATCCTGTTGAAATATGGCTGTGGTCAAGCCCTAAAGGTAAGGAATGACAACTGGCTCCAATACCTCGGAGATGTAGCGCTGGCTGTTTAAAGCACCAGCAATGCGTACTAGAGGAGTGCGAGAGTGATATCCAATACAGCCCCATTCCATAATACCCGGTGCAGGACCAGTATGGCAGTGCATAACGCAGCTGTTCAGCATCCTCTCTCCACGGTGTCTCCAGACTCGAATCCGACCATCGTGGTGTTGCAGACAGATGCGTGACTCGTCAGTAAAGACAACTTCATTCCATTCTGCCACCCACATCCTTCTTTCTTTGCACCATTGGCGGCGGAGACGTCTGTGGTTCTGCGTCAAGGGTAGACCAAGCAATGGACGTCTTGCGGACAGATCACTCTGCTGTAAACGGCGTCGAATTGTACATTCAGACACTGAATGATGCATTATAGACTCAATGTGCTGTGCTATGGTTCGTGATGTGACTGAGTGATCCGTCACTGCCATGCGCACAATTTGCCTGTCCTCACGTGAAGTGGTGCACTGAGGAGGATGCGATCGACCACGTCGGTCCGTCGTACCCTCCTGCATCCAACGGTCACATATCCGCATTACAGTTGTTTGGTTTCGTCCAACACGACTACCGATTTCCTTGAAAGATAATCCACAATCTTGGTAGGCCACTATCCTTCCTCTGTCGAACTCGGATACTTGATGAAAAGCTGATCGCTGTTTTTACGAAACATAACTGATCGTTTTTTGAAGAAACCACATGAAAAACACAATTGCCGAACTTGAAATCGACGGAATCTCTAAGCCTTAAATAGCGCTTTGAGGTGGCGCCACAGGCATGCGTGATGTGTGTCTGCGCTGAAATTCTAATCATTTGCATATCTCACCTCCGCTAATGAATGTTGTAAATTTCATGTTATTTGCGGGCTTCCTTCAGGGTGTTGCATTTACGGTGGCCAGCAGTGTAAATAAAAAAAATCCTTTTTGTTAGCTATTGACCTTCAGACTTAAAATTTAACAAACATGGATTTTTTGTTCAGCTGAGATGTGTAAAAAGCTTTTTTTTTTTGTTTTAATTTGCAATTCACGTAAAATTAACTCTTTAAAAACTTCTTTATCCTTCAGTCTGTATTGTTTAATTTTTCAATTCACCAGTGCGAAGAACGGGTGTACCAGCTAGTCATTTATAACTTTATGCTCTTTATCGTTTATTTGCCTCTTAAGCTATTAAATACTACATCTGAACTTTTTTAACACATTTTATTTTTACTTTTATTTTCCCTATTTTAAAGGCCAAGCTACTGATACATGTGTAGTTGCTTGTAAGTCACAGAATCTAAATAAAATGAAAAGGAGTTTTGCTAAATGAATATTTAACTCAGCCAATTTCAATTATTGGAAACAAATTCCTTTTTTTAAATGCTGTTTAAAGGTATTTTAGTAACGCATTTATAATATTTGTAATTGTGTGCGTGAGATGCACATTTCTAACATAAACCTAATAAAACTTACTTAAACATAACTGTTTACAGTCATTCCTGCGTAATAATTTATTGCAATTTATTTTTAAAACATGATTAGTAGATTTAGATAAATTGCTAGTATGATCTTTTTCGATATTAAAATAAAGGTATTTCATTGATTTTTTAATTTTTCTTGCTTATTGGCTTGCTTTTATAAAAAGATCAGTAGAGTAACGAAACAGCAGCCTAATGTGGTCTGAAGGGTGGTCAAATTTGAAAAAATGTTGGATTATCGAAAATGGTATTAAAAAGAATAAGTACGAATATTTCCTCACAAAACATTGTACTGCACTTATATGTATTGTTTGCTTGAGAATACAACAGAAAACAAACTGCCCATTCCTTTAAACAAAGGAAATGTCCGTACTATATGAAGGCATATAGCGTTTATTGCATGAAAATGAAAATTAATGCGTACATAGTATACAGCAGGGTAGACAAACTTTTAGCTGTGGCATGCCAAAACCCTCCACCAATATAATTCAGCGTGTAACAGTAGCGCATTTTTGAAATAATTCGATTTCTATGATAATCCATGAAGTCTTAGAGAATAGAAGTCAATAATATCGACTTAAGGTTTTATTATATATTAATTTTGCAATATTTAAAGATATTTCTTAACATAAAAATAAACAGCATAAAATATGGCTATTTTTTCAACAAAAATAAAAAACAAATTATACACTTATATTATGTATTTTAAACATTTTTATTTAACTAAGAAATAGACAACGTAAAATATGCTTCCTTTCATTATAGTTAAATAAAAAGGTAAATTTTAATGTGAAACTAGTGCTTGCAAAGCTCTACTTTCATGTGGCAAAATCCGGGGTGTAATATGTGATTTTGAATTTTACACGATTCTGAGAATACAGTTGTTAAATAATTTCTTTGTGGACTCGGAATATTTTTCACGAGGAAAGATTTGTTTTATTTAGATATATAGAACCAAAAGCGGAAAGCACAGAGTACATGTCATTCTTTCTCTTCAAACAATTAAATCTTTCCAGCAATGACATTCAATAACTCCCAAATAGCTGTAAATTTATCTTTAGAGTTATCTTCCAGACTTTTTTCGTAATTCCGTGAATGTCCATAATTCCGAAGATGTTTGTCAAACAACGTCAATTACAAATTCGTCAACTTCCATTCACTTAAAATTTGACAAATTTATACAATAGTACAGAGTGTCACTGAAAATTGTACAGCGTGTCACATGTGGCACGCGTGCCATAGGTTGCCGACCTCTGGTATACAGTAATTTACCTGATCAAACACACCTCTGAAAAATACTTTATAAAGGCATAAAACTATCTATAATGAAAATTAAGTAGCATATTTCGCAAAATCTGGCTACTTTTTAAAAAGAAATTCATAATGTCCTGTTGTCTTCCGTACTATCCTTTACGTTTCGCTGCTTCATCACGAAGACGGCGAAGAAACAATAAGTCCATTACTGACGCACCTTTATGTTCAAAATGCAGAAAGGTGGTTTCGACAGCCTTTAGTCTCTCACTATGTGATATTTTAGGAGTTTGAACAGTATCCTTGGAGTTAACGTCTTCATCATTTTCCGGCATTCTTCATTAACTGTAACATCAGCAATAATTTCTGCATCGGACATAATGTCCGAGTTATCCGGACTCTCGGTTAATGGAGTACCGAGTTTTTGAGACTCTACTGTACTAACACAGACCAAGCTGTACTGCTATATAAATGTTTTGTTGTTAGAGTTACCAGTTGGGCAACAATGGCGTAGAGCAATATTTTTTGTCTTTCTACAGGCAAGCAATCATCTAGCAAACACGTTGTTCCAATCATTAGAAACAACTCGTATTCCTTTAATGAGTATCTTCTTATTATTAATATGAGTAATGTGTAAGCATTCACATAGATCATTGCTCTTTTTCTCGGATCAGGATGACAACAAAAGAAATTCCAGCTGTTTTTAAAGTGGTTTACGAGCTTTCCTTTAACAGAAATTGCAATACATATGTGTTTTTTTTATTTCCACTTCCGAAAATTAAACACGCTAACTTTCTAACAGTAAAATCTATTTTTAAGAAATGTTATCCAGAAGCATCCGCTGAATTCTGTAAAACAAGATAGTAGCCATTTTTCTCCGTAACAGGCAGTTTATATTTAAGGCATCCGACTCTGCTTGTAACAACTTTTTTTCCAAAAAAAAAAAAAAAATGTAGGTATATGTGTGTGTGTGGAGATTGTTTTAAAAAAAAATTTTTTTTTAAAGTTTTGTTTAGTACATTTTAAGAAAAATATGCTAAAATTAAGAAGAGAAAAAGAAATTATTATTACTAAAATGGGAAAAACTGGGTAAAAATTTACAAAAAAACCTAAACGCGGCCCATCCTGTACCAAAACTTATGAACAGATTTTCAATTCTGATGAGTTGCTATGTTGTTCATTTTTTAAATGACCTCAGGATAAGAAATATTTTAGTTTTTACGAAACCTAAAGCACTTTCTCTTAGTTATTATATGAAATTGCTTAAAAAAACAGTGATTATATTAACATAAGGGACTGTAAATTTTGTAATAAAATAGTGATTGATAAATCTGAAAGTTAAAACACTTCTACTATTATACAGAACATACACAAAAAAATTCAGTTAAGAATTTTCAAAACTTTTTAGCAATCGCTGACCCCGTTTGATTATTTAAAAAAAAAATCACATTTCGAGTAAAACGCGTTTTAAAGTATGACATATTGCTTAAAGTAATGGCATCTGCTTTTACTAAAATACTTGTAGTTCTCGTTCTATTGAATGAAAATAATAAACTTGGTGTTTTTATAAAGCTAATAAGATGGTCTATAAAATAAAATCATAAGAAAACTTGGCAATTTTTGGCAAAATTCACAATTTCAGGGTAGTCGGATACCTTAAGTATTTGCAATTTTTGTATAAATAAAGTAATTAAATCCACCGCTATTTAGTATACGTAAATGCACAGGAAAGAGTTCTAGGAGGATGTTTTATTTTTTGACGATTCTCCCGCTTTTTTTTTCCTGAAGTACATTTTCCGAGTCATTTGGCTGAGAGAAACCATAGGATGCCATAGGATTACGAATCTGTTAAGAAAAAGAAATGAAAGCTTTTTCTACACAGCGCGTAATTTTTCTTTAAGACGAATAAACGAGATTCATTTCGTGGTTGCAATTAACAAACCATACGTAAAAAAAGTACCAAAGGCAGTCAAAAGGAAACTCTTTTTGAAATACACTCCCCCAGCTGACAAGTAAAGTATTTCTTTCCTCCTGATGATTTCCAGAAGATCCATTTCGTCCGATCTTTTTCGATGACGGCATTGGTACTCATCCATTAAAAACCCGGCTTCTTTTTTTATTTTCCACATGTATTCTGGAATCCTTGAAACAAAATGAGCGACAAAAACTACGATAATCAAACTCGTAAGTGCATTGCTCCCCAATTCCACCAGAAACATAGGAGGAATGATTCTGTATTCCAAATAAGACGCTATCGTAGTGAACAAGCTGCAGAAGCAAGATAATAAGACGAAAAATAGAGGTTTTGATAGAGTGTCTCTTAAGATATGGAGTTCCTTCTCCAAAGTGTTATAACGACTTACTACTTGAGCAAAGAATGCGCTGTTTTCCAAGATTTGTTTGTTCATAGTATCGTTAATCTGAAGCAGGATGAGTCCGTAACGATGGATTAAGAGGCAAATTGATAAGGCAAAGAGACAAGGATACGCCTGGTACACAGTATAATGAATATATGAACCTATAAAACGAATAATCGTAACATATATGTCGTTTTTGACCTGGAATCCCAAAGTCCAAAAAATTGCGGTTTGGTCCTCTTCGTAGGCTAAGTAAGTAAACAGCGCGGCAGTTAAAAAGGGCAAAGTACAAATAATAAAAAGTATCATGATCGAAATCAACACGTGGTTTCTAAATTGACTCTCTTTAATGTATTGAGCTCCAATATAAGTACAAGTGTGTGCAAGTTTTTCTTTTGACACAACATTGAACACCATTGTGCGAAGGTAAAAATATTAACTAATTGGTTAGATAAACTTATTTTGTCTCTCACATCCTTTGATTGAAACCTAAAACACATGTCAGCCAAAAAGATGAAAGCTACAGACAGGAGGAATACGGTAAATGAACAGTAAGAGAAGAACTTGACAACTCTTCCTTGTCCAAGGAAACTGAGGGACAATACAATCCAAATAGGAACATTAATAAAAGGAGCTGTCATCGAGCGTTTTTTTGTGCTTACAATCGAATATTTCTCTGGTCTTTCCTGTCATACACATTTTTTATATTCCAGAATTCTCCTCAGAAGTTTATTTTTACCAGCTTCAGTTTTTCATGAATATGGCAGAAAATCCTACTAAGTTAATTGTCTAAAATTCTTTGAAGTTCACCTCAGAATGAAAACTAATATTCTTAAAATAGTCAAAATACGAAGGTCTTTATCACAACCGTGTTGTCAGAGCATATACATTTTGAGCACTGTTCCTCCGCTCGTGTCTTCCAGTGGATATAGCTAAGTAAATCTTTTTTGTATGTGACAGAGAATCATGAAAAATAAATGAATGCCTATAAAGTTCTTAAATGAGACACATCTTTGAAAAACGTCTTTTAAATGACTTTAATACAAAAAGTCAATAATTTTAATTTTTATTTCAGTAATAATTAATTGAATAAAAAATACACACCAAACCAAAACCAACGTGGAAAATTAGACTTCGTGTGAAAATTGATTGCAGTAATAAAAATAAAGAATGAGTTTACTTGCAGATATAATCTATCATCCCTGAAACTTTGTTCAATAAGCATGAGTGTTGCATATCATCAAAAATAAAATATTCCATTGTCGCTCTCAAGATATGGCATACTACAGTTTCTCATTATAAGTATGTCAACAATACTAGGAATAAATTATTTAGACATTGATGGAAAAGTCTTTGCACAGATGATTGTAAAAATGAGAGATAATGCCTCCTGATGAAAAACATATCGAGTTTAACGATTATTTAATTTATAGAGACTTAAAATTGCTATTTTTGAATGCAAAAATCGACTCACATTAAGGAATTAAATTTCTAAAGAAAAGAAGATATTGTTAGATTACATAGATTGGTTTGAAAGCAATCAATATTTGAATCGTTTTTTAGACTAAAGAGTAGGATAGGTGGCGCCTTGGATTTGCGATGTTTATTTAGATGCCAGAATGTGAATTTGGTTCTTTCGCTTCATTACTCTAGGAACACCTATTGCTACATATAGGTTTGGCGACTGATTCTGGTCGCCGAGAGGCCACCTATACTAGACTTTAACCCAATAAATTTATAGGGGATCAAAGTTCTTTCAATGGCATGTTGTGGAAGTTTGGAGAGTAGGAAGTCAGATCAAATGCTTCTCATCACGACTGAGATCAAAAATTGATCTTTGGGGATGAAATCGTATGTACTGATAATAATTATCATTAAAGGTATTATAACATGTTCATTGTAATAAAAATTACAACTAGACAGTTAAAAGGCAATATATTAATGAATAAATTTATTGGTTCTATTTTATTAATAGATATCATTAAGATATCAATAAAATAATCAAATTTTCGTTCGAATTAAAATAATTTCTGAATTTTCCCTTCACTTACACTGATCAATGAAATAAATTAAATTATCACTAAAATTAATTGCAGTCAATCAAAAATTATTTCTGATAAAATTTTAAGAAGTGAATTAAAATTTTAATAAAATACATAAAACAATATATTTGTATGTCAAATGATCGAATTCCTTTTTCTTACACTGATTACACCTATGAAGGCAATAGGATTACGTATCCGTTGAAAAAATTAGGTACTTACGTATTATCGCTACCGTATCGGCGACATTAATGAAACGGAGCAAACAAATTCAGTGCGTACCACACTTTCGA